>ML813907.1:35821-61608 GCA_009831015.1 Picea engelmannii
GGCGGGGGGGCTCCGGAATCCTATGTGCACCGTTGATCTGGGCGCATGAATCTCTGCCATCCAGATTTGATTCCCATTTAAACACGGACGCATTTTCATCTCGAACTTAGGGTAGGTGGGTTTTTAACCCGCTCCTTCGCATTTTACCCCTGCTACAATAAATATCGCTAACACCTACATAAAGGGACACTAATTGGTCCTCGATCCACGCCCTGCAACACTCTTCTAAGGATGATTTATTCTAGTTTACTTGAGCTTTAAGCTTATCCTCAATGATCATGGTAACCTGACCTGCATAAGGGCATGATATGAACAAATGAGACACCGATTCAGATTCTGAATTGCACAATGCACATCTATTGGGGCCACACCATCCTCTTTTCTGCCCATTATCTCAGGTTAGCAGTTTATTGCTCAGAGCGATCCAGAGAGTTATTTTACATATTTGTGGGGAATTTAGACTTCCACAAAAGTTTCCACCACCGAATGGTTTGGGTTGTCATTATTTCTTCGAACCAAGCTTTATATCCTAGCTTTACCGAGAAATAACCTGTTTTTGGGTTACGTGACCAGCTTAAGGTATTGTTAGTTTCTTCCTCCAAGGAAATACTTTTTTCACACAAAAGTCTAACATAGGAATTCCATTCTTCACTTAGGTCATTCGACAGGTCAAGGGATACAATACTCTTCCATCTTAGGCGGCCTCGTGGCTTGGGAAAACCAATATAAGTGCCATTAATGGAAAATATGTTATTTTCTTGTAACAAATTTAACAGTGGGGGAAGATAGTCTATACAAGTCTCTTGCACCCAACCAAGGGTCTACACCAATTCTCACGTTTCTTCCATTTCATATGCACCATACTGTCCAATTTCCAACCAAGGGGAAATCCTCTACTAGGGCCTTCCACACGATAGAGCCTTTAAGCAATTTTAGGGGAGAGCGAAACCATTATGTTATAGATAGGAAAGGGAAGTTCTTTGAATTCATTATTCCGTCCCATAACATTGGTCCTTGGGTCATGCACCATAGATTTCGCCCTGCTAATGATTTTGCAAAGGTCCAAATTTCTTTCAAACCCCAACCTCCTGCCTCTTTAGGCATTGTGATCGATTGCCATGTTGCAAGGTGTATTCCCCCATTAGTCTTTTGTTCATTCCATATAAAACGAGCGCATACTTTTTGGATTTTGTCCATAATTCCTTTAGAAGTTGCTGCTATTGAATAATAGTAAATTGAAATACTTTCCAGGACCGATTTTACTAAGACAAACCTACCTCCCCTGGATAACAGTCTGTTGGCCCAGACCATAACACGAGCTTCCACCTTTTCAATGATCCATTCCTAATCTTCCTTCCTGTAGCAGTCCAGTTTTAGGCCGAAGCCTAAGTATTTAAGGCCTTCTCTTAACCAATCATTGAATAAACAAATATATATTAATATTTAATCATTGAATAAACAAATATATATTAATATTTAGGAAAAAAAAAATTTAAAACTTTAGAGGAAAGTGAAATTTATGATCAACCCCATATTAATAGGTAGTCAATGGAAAATCCATCGACCCCTATACTGATAGGTATAATAAATACATATTTGTTAAAGATGATATTGTAGGAGGACTCATATGTTTTTAATAAATAATTGTATTTAAGTTTTTGATAAATTGAGTTTAATTTTATTGAATATTACGTTATAAAAATATTAATGATAAAATATGTTATATAATAAATAAGTATTATTTTATTAGTGTAAAATTAATAATAATTTTATTTATAATTTTTTAAAATAAATTATTTATAATTGTAATTAATTTTGATTTAAATTAATTTTCAATTTTCTTAATATTAAATTTTTAAATATATGTTTAAAAACTATAATTTGATCATGATGTTATTTGATTTACTTAATAATATAGTTTTCTTATGATATTGTTTATTTTCATTCAATTTTATTTTAGAAATAAAAATATTATTTATTCAAAATTTTAAAATAATAATAATTAGTATTATTTTGACTCAAAATTTATCATAATTTAATTTTTAATCACTCAATTTTATTTTAGAAATTAAAATATTATTAATTCAAAATTATAAAATACTAATAATAATTATTTTGCAGGTGTTAAAATCTATCATAATTTAATTGATAATCAATAGTGAAGACAATTATTATTGGTTGTTATCTATGAATATGTGTTGACTCATCATCATTAGCTAACTCATCATTATTATTTAAGGAAAACCACATTAATGGTGATTCTTAAGGAGGTAAATTTTCACTTTTACCAAATATCTTTAAATCTTAAGTCATCAACTTATTTCTTTACATTACATGTTAGCTATTAAAAACAATTTCAATTTTTACTTTTCAAAAAACAAAAATTATATATATAACACTTATAATTATAATTTTTTTTATAAATATGAATGAATGGATATATTATATTAGAAGGAAGCATCGACCTTGTGTAACAAATAATTTGGACGGTAAATAACAAAGAAAACCAGAAGAATGACTAGCAATTATTGTACCGTCTTGGCAGAGATAAACGATGTAAAATTATTCTCGATCATTGTAAGTGTGTGACAGTTCATTGATGTGGGGTGAATCCTTGATGACTAGTTGTTTCAGGCGTTAATGGTGGGGAACTAGTCATTAATGGCGGTTGAGTGACTTTAAACGTATGATAAACATCCAGAGCAGAAGGAGAAGTAAATAAGCAGTAATGGCAGGTTATCATAACGGTTGGCGATGGCCCCAAAATGTAACACACGGTCAATAACCTCTGGTTATCAAGAAAGAGGCACTGACATGGTCAGAAAAGAAAATATATAATCACAAAATATTCGGTGGGAAGTGGAAGGGGCCAAAACCCTGGAAACCAAATAAATAAAAAAGAAGAATGGTGCTAGGGGGGACGTCGGGTTGGAAGAGACTTGTAAATTGGCACTCTGTGCGTTGGTAGGAAGGTTCTCTTACAAAGCTTTGTGCAGATTGGGCATCCAGGAGTGGGTGACAAATACCTGGGCACCAAAGCTGGGATACACTCTTTAGATTGTGACCCTAACCAGGGGGTGGTTCTGTTTCATTTTTAACACACTAGAGGAATCAATGAAAATCTTAAAGGAGACTTGGGCCATTAATGGAGGTAGTCTAATGCTGAAGAGATGGAGGGTTGTTTTGACCCGACAACTGACTATTTTTAGCATAGACACTTATGGGTCCTTCTTCCTGGATTACCGTTACAACTATGGAATGCTAGAGCTCTAGCAGCTATAGGAAATGAGCTAGGTCAGTTCATCACTGTTAACGAAGAGGTTCTCAATAGGACTGACAAGAGGATAGGGAAAATCATGGTTGAATTGGAAATTCATAGTGGATTACTGGAGGCACTAGACATTGAATGGTGAGGGAGGGTCTATGGACATAAGTTGGACTACCTAGGCATCCCCTTCAAATGCTCATAGTGTCGTAGAACGGGGCATATTTGCAAAGGTTGTCTAGGGTATCTGTCGGAGAAGGAATATGAATCTTCCATGCTCAGGAAGTCGACATACTATGAGTCTCTAGGGGCTAACTCTTTCTGGAGTGGGGAAGGCACTACGACTGAGGAGGAAGCCACATCTTCACCAACACTGGACCCAGATGTTGGTAAGCTCAAAAACCTTTTCCCTTCCTCTTACTCTACTTTGACAACCTTAGAGCTTGATAACTTAAAACTTTCAGCGTCATTGGCTTGTGCTCCCCAGCCTACGATGTATTGATCTATTAGTCCTGCTAGAAACACTAGGGACCTCTGATGCTAGCCCGGTTCAGGGGGGTTCTGATATGACATTACAACCACCTATGGATAGTTTTGGATCTGATGATCATACAATAGAAATTGAAGGGTGGGGCATGGGGATGTGTGGTTTAAGGGAGTCAGAAGTTGGGGAGAGCTCATTGGGGGTGGTCCTTGAATCACTGGTCCCATATTTTCAGGATATTGTTTCACCATTACCCTTGCCTATCTATAGGGGTCGTGTTGAGGTTGGTCAAGAGATAGAAACCTTCTTTGCTAGAACTCGGGGGCAGGATCCAACCAACAAGGATTAAGCCTAGAAGCGAGTTACCTAGATGAAGGGGCTAGGAGAGATGTCTCTCCCTTAATGACGAGAAGTGCGCAAAGAAAAGTGCTTGATAGTGTTAAGATTTCGAACAAAAATGACAGTTAGATCTCAATAAGAGGCTCTTAGAGGCATTAAAGCCCTGGCCAAGGCCAAATAATTTTACTCCTCTCACTAAACCTTAGGGGAGTAGGAGGGGATCCAAAATTATCCTCCCTCCACAGGTTAATGACAAACACTTTTCCTGATATACTTTTTTTCCAAGAAACCCTGGTAGAGGAAGGAAAAGCTATAGCGTTTGTGATGTTTTTATGGCCCAACTGGTTGGTTTTTGTTGTGGGCTCTATGGATCGTTATGGGGGCCTCTGTGTGGCGTGGGATCCCTTAAAATACACTCTCTCTCCCTTTACAACTTGTGTCGACATTCTTCTGATAGGTAGGCTACTTGAGGTTAATCGACCAGTTACATTTGTGAACTGTTATGGCCCATGCTCAGACAGAAAGCCTTCTGGGATAAGGTGGTTAGTAATGGTTTGTTAGCCACAAAACATCTGATTGTTGCTAGAGATCTAAATTTTACTGTGTATGTTGGGAAAGTGTGGGGCACCAAAGCCTGTCTTGATCTGCTGGTAGGGTAATTCAAAGGTATCTTCAAGGATCTTGGGTTAGTTGACATAGTTCCTAGAGACTGCTTTCCTACCTAACGCAATGGTAGAGGCCGGTCGAAGACCATAGCTAAATGACTAGATTGAGTTTACATGTCGGAGGACCTGATCATGTCGGTTGGGAGACATAGATCTTGGGTGGATTAGCCATTTATCTCAGACCATTCTTCGGTGTTCCTCCAGTTTGATGATGGCCTTAAGAAAGTAGCATACCCATTCAAGCTAAACTCCATCTGGATAGGGGAAGTGGGGTTTTATGATCTAGTTCATGAGGTCGTATGGAACTTCTGTGAGTATGAGGACAAATATTTTTCACTTAGAAGACTTTCCTGGAAACTGAAAGATTTGAAAAGTAAAGTGTATTTGTGGGTGAAAGAACAAAGGCAGACTAAGCAACTTGAGTTAGTCACAGTCAAGGAGAAACTAGAGAGCAATTATCGTTCAGAAGTTGATAGGATTGATTTGGCGGAAGTAGATATCCAATTCAAAGAGTTAGAAGAATTTTGGATTAAGATCCTACTGGACGAAGAAGAATCATGGAGACAGAAGAGTAGAGCGACCTGGTTACAAAAGGGCGATCATAATACTAAATTTTTTCATCAATTTGCTAGCCACATAAAAAATCAAAAAACAACATGGGAGATCATTGATGAAAATGGTACATGTCACTCGGGTCTGGAGACACTTGTTTCTGAAGCGGTGAGAAATTTCAAAGGTTTTTATGCAGAACCAAGACAAAACATGATTGTTGAAAAGGTGAGCACAATCCAAAAGTTCCCATGCTACATTGTTGAGTGTGATATTCAGATGTCGGAGAGACCCTAGACCAAAGAAGAAATCTTATCAATCTTAAAGGGTTTTTCCAAGGATAAAAGTCTCAGATTGGATGAGTGGACCGTGGAATTCTTCCTCTGTTTCTTTGAATTGGTAGGGGCTGACATACTAGAAGCGATGGAGGAGTCCAGGAGGAATGGAACTATGGCACGGTCATAAACTCGACCTTTCTAGTTCTCATCCCAAAAGTGAGCAAGCCCAACTGTTTTGGGGATTTCAGACCCATTGCACTTTGTAATCTGGATTACAATATTATTGCAAAGATTATAGCCAACATGATAAATCCGATCTTATCGCAGTCATTATCCGGGAAGCAGTTGGGGTTCTTAAAAGGCAGAAAGATTCTGGATGCGGTTTGCACGGATCAGGAATTTATTCACAGCATCAAAGTGAAGAATATGAAAGCTCTTATTCTAACATTGGATCTATAGAAGGCCTATGATTGTGTAAACTGGGATTTTCTTCGGATGATTCTACTTCGAATGAGATTTGGACTATTGCTAACAAATTGGATTATGAGTTGTGCTAACACAACTTCCTTTGCGATCTTGATCACTAGCGGGCCTTCTCCTTTCTTCCAGAGTGGATGAGGACTAAGGAAAGGATGCCCCTTATCCCCCCTATTTTTCATTTTAGTGATGGAAGGTCTTAGTCTCCTTCTCAAGAAGGCATAGTTAGATGGGAAAATTTTCGGGGTCAAGATTTCTAGATTACATAAGATTCTAAATTTATTCTTTATGGATGATGTCCTAATCATGACTGGTGCTAGTTTAGATGAATGGAAGGAAATAAAATCTACACTATTTACCTTTTGCAGAGCATTTGGCATGATTATAAACCCACTTATGTCATCTTTCCATTTCTATGGTTTACAGGAGGATGACTTGACTAGTTACAAGGCTCTCTTCCCTTACAAATTTGTGGATCTTATTGAAGGGTTTTGTTATTTGGGATTTTTTCTTAAGCCTACTAATTACAAGGTTGAGGATTGACGATGGATCATCAACAAGTTTGAGAGAAAGGTTGTTCTCTGGAGCCATCATTGGCTATCCTTAGGAGGGTGGTTTGTTCTTGTCAAAGAGGTTCTTGAGAGCCTACCTGTTTTCTGGATGGCAGTGGCCATTATTCCTACATCTATTCTCAACAAGATTAGAAAATTGTTGTTTAATTTTTTATGGTTGGGCAATGGAACAAGGGAGCGCATTCACCTCTGCAAATGGGAAAACATTACCAAACAAAAATCCTTTAGTGATTGGGGTGTCAAGAATTTGTTTGTGTTCAGTAGAGCTTTGGCTACAAATACTTTGTGGAGATGCTTGATGAAGGACGACCTATGGCATAGAGTGCTAAAGGAAAAATACCTCCCCACTACCTCGGTGGTGTCTTGGCTAAGATGCTCCATGGTTAGGAAACACAATGTCTCAAACACTTGGAGAAGTATCTTAAAATATTTGGATGTTGTCACTCACTGGATTGCTTGGAAACCAGGAACATGCCACTCTATCTATCTAGGAGAAGATGAGGTACTTGGATTGGGTAAGAATTCTTTGTTATCAACTGATCTTATCACCTCTCTCAAGAAGCGGGGTATTCACTACTTGTTTCAGGCTAGAGGATTGGGTAGGATGGGGACTGTCTTGGCACATTGGAAAACAAGTGGGGAGCTGGGAATTATAGTTGTAGAGGCTGATGAATGGGATCTATACTTTCGATCTTTAGTAAACTCAAGTATACATTTGAATGATCGCTCAAACTTCCTAATCTGGATTGGGGGTGATAATTTGGGTTTCCTCACAACAAAAATGCTTACGAGGCCTTAGCCTCTAAACTTTGGACCCACAACACAAATTGGTGGCACTGATCATTGTGGGATTGGGATCGCGCGCCAAAAATAAAACTATTTACCTGGTTAATGATGGAAGGAAATCTTCTCACCTGGGATAATCTGCAGAGAAGAGGATGGTATGGACCGAGTGTGTGTGGCTTGTGTTTGTAGGAGTCTGAGACTATGATACACATAATGATGCATTGTAGTTTCGCTCAACAAGTGTGGAATCAAATTCTTAAAAATCCTATAACTTAACCACTAGTTGGACAGGTTCTTCTCTTCAAACCAGCTTTAAAGAATGGTCAAGAAGATATCCATCTCACTCAACGCTACCATCCATCATTTGCTGCCATTTGTGGTTGGAACACAACAAGGTTATATTTGGAAAAGGCTGGTCTTCCACTTTCTCGGTCTTACAAAGGATCTTCGGGTGCCTAGGGTCCACTCAGGTACAAACTCTCCCAGCCAAACCCCATCGAAAACCACCAATACCGAAGGAGGGAGTCCCTGTAGGGTGGTTTGACGGGGCTACTCAAGAATCTGGCCAGAAAAGTGGAGCCGAAGGAGTCACAAGGTTAAATCTACATATAGAATTTAGATGGATGTTAAATTGTGGCCCGGGTTTGAACACAATAGATGAATTATTGGGAGCTTGGGATTTATTAACTTTGGCATCTCGGCTACATTTCTGGGACCTTCAAGTATTTGGGGACTCAAGAATTTTCATTGATTGGTTAAATAAAAAATGTGTCCTTTAGGTCTTAAACCTGGAGTGCTGGAAAGACTAGATAAAGGACCACCTCAAAGATTTTAGAACTCTCAAATTCACACACATCTTTAGAGAATATAATGATAAGGAAGATGACCTTTCCAAAAGAGCTTTGTAACACCAGGAAGGGAAATTATTTTACTACCAGATGGAAGATGGGCATATGGGTCCTTTGTTGTTTCTAAATCTCCTCTGATGCTTCAAAATTCCTTGGCATAATAGTCAGTTTTTTTCTTCAGTTATTCTGTCTGGTTAGAAGAAAGGCCAAATACATCTTTGTCAATAGGGAGTCTTGTTTCTCTTGGTCTCATTGGAGGAAACCCAGCCTATTGTATCAAACCGGCTTGGTAGAGATAAACCTTGTCTACTTTATCAAGCTAGGAAAAGATTCACTGGCTAGTGGGGATAGTAGTACGTGTCACCACCTCATGAAATTGATCCAGGTGGATATCGGTGGCCACCTACCTTTTCCAAATGGCTCAAAACGGCCTTTTGGCAATTTTGGCAATTTACTATTTTTAGCAGGTTTTAACTTCCGAGGCCATTTTGAGGGTCCAAATGAAGTTTTTTCAAGATCAAGGTTCTCAATGATATCTAAAGGCATTATTGAGCCCCCAAAATGAATCTCCTCGACGATACCTTTCCAACGAGCTATCACATGCCTAAAACAGAGATCGTATGCAAAAGTTACGACCTCGGAAAGTTGATGTACTCACTTACCCAAACGGGGCCCACATGACTTTTGGCGCTTCATCTCCTAGGGTTAGGTTTTTGGATGTCTAGGACTTTTGGAATTCCTATTTATTGTAAAAATTCCTTCAGAGCCTCATTGTAATCATCTTCTTGCGAATGCGAGTAGCCGTCACATCTCTTCTCAGAGATAAGCTTCCACCATTCTAGCGAGTATTCCACTCTGTATTTTTACAGTCTCTATACATTTCTTTCATTAATAGAAATCGTGTATTACTGTATATCTGTGTTTATGGTTGCATATTCGATACATTTTTGTTATATTATTGAATATCTACAATATCTCTGTGCATTTCTTTATTATATCTCCGATCTCATTTTGTGCCGAAAATAATCTGGATCAGTGGTATCAGAGCAAGCTGTTCTTGATCGGTTTTTTAGTGCATGTCTCCGACGAGGTTTGAGTATAGAAAGTTGGGTCTCAATATTGTCTCTCTTGAAGACAATCTCTCTCGCACACCCAAGAAACCCTCAATGGTGAAAGAAAAGAAAAACGATGGAGCAGACGATCCTATCAATCTGTTGCTTGAGCAAGCTCTCACGCGATAGAGGGACGAAATGATAGAGAATTTTGCCCACATCCTTCAACGCCTGCCGATAGCATTAGGCACATATTCATCAAGCCGCCACTTTGGAGGCACCTCACCTTTCAAGGTACAAGTTAACTTTGATATTCCTGTATTTGAAGGACAAATAGATGTAGAAGCCCTAGAAAAATGGTTAACTCTGCTAGAAGGTTATTTCTCTGTTCACAATTTTTCCTACAAAGAAAAGATCACCTTCGCACTCCTTAAATCTCTCCCTCATGTCAAACATTGGTGGGAAACTTACTGGGAGCAAAGTTCCACAGAGGAGTCTGGAATATATGGGGTTGATCCCACTTGGGATTCTTTTGTGGATGCGGTAAAGGAACAATATTACCCTATTGGCAACTATGAGGACCTGTACATGAGAGGGACCACACTACAGCAAGAGAGGGGCCAAGAAATTCTGGAGTTCACCAATACCTTCCATACCTTGCGCACCAAGCTGGGTATCAAAGACTCCGAGCGACATTTGGTTCTGAAATACCGTGGGGCTCTACACAGATACATCCAGACTGAAATGGATTTTCTGGACATCTCATCATTTGGTGCTGCTTATCGATATGCTGTTAAAATTGAGAAGAAATTTAAGCACCAGAACAAATGGGAATTTGGGTCTGCAAATCCGCAACAACCAAAGTATGACAAAGACAACTCTAACAAACAATCTCCCGAAAACCAGTCCAAGACATAGGAAAAGAAGGGTCACGGGAAGACAAAGAAAGAAACCAGAAAATGGTGCGATTTCCACAAAAGCCCCTGGCACAACACCGATGAATGTTTCTCAAAACAGTCATTGGTGGTCGAGATCAAAGACAAAGAGCCGAACCCTGATTCAGAATCTGATTCTGAAAATAATGGTAAAGGACAGATCATTGACGCAGACCCCACTGCTATTGTCGCGGCCGCAACAATTCAACCAGAAGAACCAACATATCTTGAAGAGGGGGAGCGCCTTTTTCATTCACAGATGTGGGTGAAGGGGACCCCGCTGCATTTTATTGTTGATAGCAGAAGCCATAAGAACCTCATCTCAGCAGAGGTCGTCAAATAGTTGGGATTGTCGACAACACCACACCCGCAACCATACAACATTGGGTGGCTTCGGCAAGGAAGAGATCTCCGTGTCAACCAACAGTGCCAATTGTCATACGGCATCCAACCCTTCAAGGATGAGATATTATGTGATGTTTCCCCACTGGATGTCTGTGATGTTCTCTTGGGCCAACCATATATGTGGAGATGCCATGCTATTTATGAGTCTCGACCCCATAGTGTCATTGTTACTTTGGGGGGTCATCTCTACATAATACCAGAGGTAGTTTCGACTACTGTTCCATCTAAAAAGTGCCGCAAGGTAGTATCTCATACTACAAAATTCAGCTTCTTCACAATCTGTTCAAAAGGAGAACAAAAGGATACTGCAACCACTACAACCTTGCCCCAAGCACCTTCTATCCAACAGAAGCAGATCGACAAGGCTGCAGCAAAGTGAAAAGATTCCTTCTGCACATCGTCCTCTCATGTATCTCGACTTGTTTAGCAACCTCAACTGCAACAGGTTCATGACAGATTTCCACAAACTGAGCAGCGCGACGTCTCTAGCAAGACAAGCAGCTCACCAAGATGCAGATTCAACAAATGCTTTTCCATCTCCCCCGGGAACTCAATGCAATGGAGACCATTGCTTCCTAAGGAGGGATAATTGATCCAGGTGGATATCGGTGGCCACCCACCTTTTCCAAATGGCTCAAAACGGCTTTCTGGCAATTTTGGCAATTTACTATTTTTAGCAGGTTTTAACTTCTGGGGCCATTTTGAGGGTCAAAATGAAGGTTTTTCAATATTGAGGTTCTCAATGATATTCGAAGGCATTATTGAGCCCCCAAAATGAATCTCCTCGATGATACCTTTCCAACAAGCTATCACACGCCTAAAACGGAGATCGTATGTAAAAGTTACGACCCCGGGAAGTTGATGTACTCACTTACCCAAACGGGGCCCACATGACTTTTGGCGCTTCATCTCCTAGTGTTAGGTTTTTGGGTGTCTAGGGATTTTGGCATTCCCATTTATTGTAAAAAGGACTTCAGAGCCTCATTGTAATCATCTTCTTGTGAATGCGAGTAGCCGTCACATCTCTTCTCAGAGATAAGCTGCCACCATTCTAGCGAGTCTTCCACTCTGTATTTTTACAGTTTCTATACATTTCTTTCATTAATAGAAATCGTGTATTACTGTATATCTGTGTTTATGGTTGCATCTTTGATACATTTCTGTTATATTATTGAATATATGCGATATCTCTGTGCATTTCTTTATTATATCTCCGATCTCATTTCGTGCCGAAAATAATCCGGATCAGAACTGCTCTTACCTAGCAGGGATAACCCTACCCTACCCTACTAACTACTACAAATAAGAATAGTACGTACCCAATATAAGTGTAGTAGGTGATATAGTAGTATGTGTCACTACCTCATGACTTTCTCTTACCTGGAGTAGCTCATCTAAAGAAAAAGAAGTATATTCCCATAGAAGAATGAGTAGAAATTATTGTACGATTTCCACCTTTATTCATGATCCAAAGAAAAAGTAGGATATGCTCACATAAAAATTGAAGAAAAATATATATATTTTTATTTTTTTTCTAGAAAAAATGGAAAAAGATTATTAAGAAGAGGAGAAAGATTAGCAGACTGGGCTATCAAAGCAAGAGGAGGAGAACCATTAGCACTCTGAATTGAGCGTGCTATATCGTTCGTCAATGGTGGAGGAACTATGTCAATGGACAAAATGGAATCGTCATTGGTGAAGGAATTATGTAAGGGACGAAATTGAATTAATTTTGAATAATGTTTTATTAGTTTTGGAACTCTACCCTCGTTTATGGTAATTCATGAAGCTCACATTGATTGGGGCACTCATACAATATACAATATAGGTGTAATCGATTTATCTTTCATTTGTAATCGATTGATTTTTTTTTTTACATTACAAAGCACTTTCTTCAACCTTTATGTTTACATTTTCAAGAATTTGATATCTTTATTCTAGTGTTTATTTATTTTTTTAATTCATCTATGTATATATAATACTAATTATTTTCATAACTAGTTAATGTGACCATTACATTTTACACATGAAAAATTAGACCTTCATTCTCGTGCAAACCAGTACATCTCGTACCCGCTAGAAAATGAAGCAAAGAATAATAATGTATATAAAATTGAGAAGATGGTTGAGTAAAGAAAATGGAGAGTCCGTTCAACTTTAACCGTGATGGATTGCTGATGTAAAGGAAAACAAGAAGATTCCTCTTTCCTTCATTCACATGCAAAGTTGCAAATCACTGACATGTAGAATAACATCTCGGACATGCAAATATCATCTTTATAGATTTCGTGTTTCCCACCCATAACTCATCTTTTGCTTTTTAACTCAAAGTAAACGTAGAAGATAAATGGAAGCTATCAACATCAAAGCTTTAACCGACGAGCAAACCAACCGTGCATTGATGTGAATATCATTTGGGACCTCCAACAAAAGGAAAAAATGACATGGACACTGCATTAATCTTTTAAGGACTTTGATGGCTTGTGACTAGTGAGGTACAACATGTATATGAATATCCAAAGAATAATATGCCCACAGAAAAATTGAAGCAAGAGCAGAAAAATTATCGAACTGGTCTATCGAAGCAGGAGGAGGAGAACCACTATCACACTAAACTGAGTGTTGACGCAGACCTCCCCGACCCTCGGGCCGAAGTCCGCTCACAGGATCATTCTTTGTCTACTTTGAGCTGAATCGGCTCTTTTGATTCCTTGCTGGAATCTCAATTCAATCGATCCACAGGTCCTTTCGGAAGCTCCCCTATGCGAACAAAACTAGGTGCGAGCTCCACTTCTCCGTGCGACCACAACACTATGACCAAGGCCTCACCCAAAAGGTGCTTGTCACAACTCGCCACTCATGAGTTCATGAGTCGAGGCTCCCGACTCTCCCTCTCCAATCTCGCGATACCCGAAATCGCGAAATGGGTATAGCTCCTCTTTTTTCAGCGCCTTCCACGCGTGACCACTGGCTAAGCTTAACGCTAGCTCCTCTCTCTACTCGCCGCGTTGTAAGTTCAAAGGTTGAACTCTCATTCCTTCCTCCGCGAATCCCCTAGACGCCTTAAATCAATGTAGTGTTGACTCCTTTTCCCAGGCGATCATGTCCACCTGTCAACCGCGCGGGCCCCACCTTGTGGTTCTGCCACGTATCCACACTCGTACCTCAGCTCTTGGCACTTCGTGACTTCTGATGTCGAGAAGAGGTTGTCTCACCTCCGAACCTCCGAGTTCGCGAGACCCCTTGATCTCTGCCACCTGTCCTCCTCAGATGGACGGTCCTGATCTTCTCGCGACTTCGCCACTCATGAAGTCGAAGGACTTCCCTCTCTTACCACCGATGTCTGAATCCCCAATAGAGAGGATCTCGTGAGATGTGTCCTTTTCCAATCGGATGGCTCAGATTCTTTCGCTATTTCGGGACTTCGCACCTCACGACCTCGCGAATCTTGATGCAAGGGTTTTGACCCTTCAACTCGTGAATCCACGAAATGAGATTATGCGAGTGATCCAACGGTCCAATTTCTCCCGAGCTTGCACTTGAAAAATGTTTGTCATAACTTCCCTGCTCCTCTGCAAGATTTGAAGGCCCTTGGAACTTCACGAATTCTCCACGGAGAATTTCAACCGTCCAATTCCTGCTTAACAACTCCTGCGAAATGAACAAGTACGCCTTCAGGAAACTTGTCCACCAACAAAACAACGTCGCTACGCCTTCTTTCAACACTTCAAGGCACTATCCCTCTTGAACTTATCTTCGACAACGTCGAAGACTCTATCCCTTCTGAGATTTCTCTAGAACTCGAGTCTTCAAGAAAACTCCTGCACGTACTCCTTTCGGAAACCCTTCAATACCTCCAAGTATTGAATTCTTCGAATCTGCGCACTCTCTTTGCAACAACAGTCCTTCAATAACTCCCTCAGGTTGTGAGCTCTGAGACTCTACTCGGCCTACACACACTTTGCATGACTCATGTACTCAACTTGCACTTCTGCGAGAATGAGAACAATGTTATCCCTCCTGAGCTTTCAGAGATTGAAACTCTGAATCCGTCAATGCACTCCTTGCGGACGATTTCTCTGCACTCCTTGCAGGAAAAGTCTTGCTCAGATAGAGAAACAATTGAAGCTCATTCCTTCCTCTCCCTCTCTCTTCATATTTCAGACATTCAACAAGAAATCATTCATACATAGCGTAACAAGAAATGCATAATCAGAAAGAGTAAAATAGCTATGAGCATAACATTCAATTATGCATACACAGAAAGTGTTTGAACACCATGAGTCTGAATCAAAGCTTCATATATTAATCTCAGAACTTCTGTACATGTGTTCTTCTACACAACTTTCTACCCTCCTATGCTCTCTGCTCTTCTCCTAATCATAATAATGTTACAACTATACAATGAGGGTGTCTATATCCCATTTCCCTCCTCGCTCTAAACTGTCAAATCTAGAACTTTAAAGCTACCTACCTACATTTATTAACATAAATGCCTCTTAATCCTTCAGACAAGAGCAGGACGCTCAAGGTATGATTACAATCACAAGTACGCCCTTTCTTAACTACTTCATTTATGTTTGGTGTATCAAACTTAAAACATTTCAAACAATTCATCATGTGCCAAAATGCATTGGCGCTTGTCCTCCACTCCCTTGTTGTTGGCGATGCTCCTGCATCATACTCCCTCGCTTGAAAATTTTCATGGGCTCCTGTCCATGAACTCTCGCACGGTCTGTCCATGCTTCTGGATTTTGGTTTCATTTTCCCAGCTGGCATCTTCAGCTGGATGTCCCTTCCACTTGACCAAGTATTCAAGATATTCCTTTCTCCTGGTCCTCTTACTAAGTCTTTTGTCCAGTACGCTTTCCATCTGTGGTTTTTCTGCAACTGGCATCTGTTTGTCCACTGAACCTCTGGTTGTTCACTGTCTGCTCCATCTTTGTATGGGTACAAATATGAGATGTTTTATATCGGAGAAATTCCTATCCCATCGAGTAATTCAATCTCATAAGCATTTGCCCCAAATTTATTCAAGACCTTACATGGTCCGATCTTCTTCATTTTCAGTTTATTGTATGTTCCTCTTGGGAACCTTTCCTTTCTCAGATGTGCTAGAATCAGATCACCAACTTCAATTTGAAGTTGTCTTCTGTGTTGATCTGCTCTGCACTTATACTCTTGGCTCGAGTTTTTCAATCGCTCCTTCACTTGGTTATGACATTCCTTCATTACTTCGGCAAAATCTTATGCACTAGCACTTCTTATCGCATCCCGTTCTGAATCCCTCAGTTCAGAAACTCCTCTTGGTTGTGTCCCATAAACAATTTGGAATGGAATCTGCCTTGTGCTCCTGTTAAGAGAATCATTATAGGCAAATTTCGCCTGTGGCTGAATGTTGTCCCACTGACTGTGATGTTCAGTCACCAAACTCCTCAACAAGTCTCCCAAGCTCCTATTCACATCTTCTGTCTATCCATCCGTCTGAGGATGATAAGATAAACTGAACGACAAGTTTGTTCCCAGTTTTTTCCATAAGGTCCTCTAGAAGTGTCCCACAAACTTGGTGTCTCGATCCAAAACTATGCTCCTTGGTAAGCTGAGAAGTCGAATAACTTCTTGGAAAAACAGATTCACAATGTGAGTTGCGTCACTGGTTTTCTGACATGGTATGAAGTGTGCCATCTTAGAAAATCTATCCACCACTACAAAGATTGATTCGAATCCTCTTTGTGTTCTCGGTAGCCCCAATATGAAGTCCATGCTTACTGCATCCCACGACCTCTCAGGTATGGGTAACAGTTGATATAAGCCTGCATTCTGCCTCTTTCCTTTTGAATGCTGGCAAATTCTACATCTGTCCACGAATCGTTTGACGTCTGCTCTCATTCCTGGCCAAAAATATGACTCATTTAACTTTTAGAATGTCTTTTCATGACCAAAATGCCTGGCCAATCCTCCACTGTGTTTCTCCTTCAACAGATTCTCCCTCATGGAGCCCTTTGGAATACATAGTTTATTACCCTTAAATAGTAATCCTTCCTGGATTATGTATTCTATCCATTGACTTCTGTCCCTGAGAATTGGATTCTCAGCTACTTCATACGCCTCCTTAAGATCTGGATCATCTCTGTACATGTCCTTGAGATCATCAAAAACCCAGTGTTTTGACTCTGAACTCCTGCAACAGCAAACATTTCCTGCTCAAAGCATCAACAACTTTGTTAGCAGTTCCAGAAATATGCTTAGTTACAAAAGTAAAGTTCTGCATGTATTCAACCCATTTTTCATGTCTTTGATTCAACTTCTCCTGTTGAGTCACAAATTGCAAATCATGATTGTCACTGTATAAGACAAACTCCTTAGGAATCAAATAGTGTCTCCATTTCTTCAATGCCTAAATAATAGCATAGAACTCCTTGTCATACGTGGAGTATTTCACTTTTGCTTCATTCAGCTTCTCGCTGAAGTATGCTATCGACCTGTCTTATTGGCTCAAGACTGCCCCTATTGCAAATCCACTTGCATCACATTTTACCTGAAATGTCTTTTTAAAATCTGGCAACACCAAAATTGTTTGTTCCGTGATTTTCCTTTTTAGCAAATTAAAACTTTTCTCAGCCTCCTTAGTCCAGTGAAAAGACTTGTGTCTCTTCTTCACTGTGTCCATCATCGGTGCACTAATTCCACTGAAATTCCTGATGAACTTCCTGTAGAAACTAGCCAATCCATGAAAACTTCGAACCTCAAATATACTCTTCGATGATGGCCAATTCTTAATTACTTCCACCTTATCTGGATCCATCTTCAACTTGTCTGCAGAAATAAAAAATCCCAAATAAATGAGCTCTGTCTTCATGAATGAGGATTTCTTCATGTTTATCAACAACTTCTCTTGTTGTAGCCTCTTCATCACTGTAGCCAAATGTTTCAGATGCTCTGCCTCTATTTTACTGGAAATCAATATGTCATCAAGATACACTATGACAAATTTTCCGATGAACTCCTTCAGGACTTCATTCATCAATCTCATGAAAGTGCTCGGTGTGTTTGTTAAGCCAAAAGGCATGACAAGCCATTCATACAACCCTTCATTGGTCTTGAATGTTGTCTTCCATTCGTCTCCCTCTCTCATACAAATCTGGTGATAACCACTTTTCAAATCAATTTTTGAAAAAAAATTGGCCCCACTTAAGCAATCCATCAAATCATCCATTCTTGGCAATGGGAATCTATACTTGATGGTTATCTTGTTGATTTCCCTCGATTCAGTACACATCCTCCAGCCTCCATCTTTCTTTGGACTGAGCACTGTCGGAACAACACATGGACTCAAGCTTTCTCTAATCAACCATTTGTCCATTAAATCCTGGACCTATCTCTTGACTTCTTCATTCTCCTGCGGCGTCAATTTGTACGCTGCTTTGTTTGGTAAACTAGTTCCAGGCATGATATCAATATGATGACTTACACTTCTGATCGGTGGCAATGAACGAGGTAGTTCATCCACTACTATGTCAACAAACTCTTCCAGTAGCTTCTGGATTTCTTCTGGTAAATCATCCACTTTTGTGCTGGTCAAAACAATTTTAGGCTTCCTGACCACAATGAATTGTGGTTACGCCTTCTTCTTAACCTTTGTAAGAAGTTCCTTCCCACTCATGAGAAGTATAGTGTTGATTACTTTAGGTTTCACCTCTTTGTCCTTAATCGACAACAACATGTGATTTCTTCCATTCTTCTCTAGGGTGTATGTGTTCTTTCTCCCATCATGGACCACATTCCTGTCATATTGCCACGGTCTACCCAACGATGAAAAACATCCATGGGAATGACATCACGTAATATCTTATCGTTATATCCTCCTATCTTAAATTCAACTAAAAATTATTTAGTGACATTTACCTGATGTCCTTTTTGTAGCCATGAGACTCTGTATGGACTTGGATGTTCAATAGTCTCCAGCTCCATATTTTCTACCATCTATGTAGAAACAAGATTCTCTATGCTACCACTGTCCACAATGACCTTGCATACCCTGTCCTTGGTCTTGCAAGCAGTCCGGAAAATATTGTTCCTTTGCACTGGATTCTCCGCCTCCTCTTCTGGCGTTAAGAGAACTTTCCTCATCACCAGTGATCTTCCGCCTTCAGCATCCTCTGCCTCAACATTCTTCCTTTGTGATTCGGCAATGTGAGTCTCACCTCCTTCTTTCTTCTTATCTGGACATTCATAAGACTTGAGTCCAACCTTTCCACATTTGAAGCATTTCACCACTCCACCTCTTCCTCTTCCTCTACCTCTAGCACGAGGAAAAGTGTTTCCATCAACATACTGTCCCCTTTGCGAACTTCCACCTCTCTCAGTCTGAGTCTGAGGTTTCTTCCAGTCTTCTTTTGGTTTCTAGTTCCTATCCTGGGCAACTGTCTTGCCTTTGGCTTGACTTCTCCCTTGGCCTCTTTGACCCTGCTTTCGGCTCAGCTTCTCTTCATCTTTCAGAGTCATCTGATAAGAATCTTCCACCGTTCGGATGGTCATCATGCTCATCTCATCCTGAATGTCGTATCGTAGACCATTCATATATCTAACAATTTTTTCATCACCACTTTCGCGATGACCTGCCCTGATGTTTAGCTTGTAGAACTCTTCAGTGTACTCCTTCACTGACATCAACTTCTGTCTCAAATTCTTCATTCTCCGAAACAGAGTAATCTAGTAATCCCTGGGAATAAATTTCGCCTTCATCTTCGCGATCATCCAATCCCAACTCTTGATTTTCTTCTTGCCTTTGCAGCGTCTGTCAGCTTGTAGCTCATCCCACCACAATGTTGCATGTCCTTTAAGTCTTGTGACAACATGTTTGACCTTTTTGTCTTCCTCGACATCTTCATAGTCAAAATACGTGTCTAGAGCTCTAATCCATTCTAGAAGCTCTTCAACATCCAGGTTTCCCTCATATACTGGAATATCCATTTTTACTCTAGCACCCATTCTTGCAACAGCCCTAATCAGGCGTTCATTTGCTGCAACTTCTTCTCCTTCATGTCCAGCTTCATCTTCACTTTCAGATTCACTGACATCTCCAACACCGATTGTGCATGTCTGTTTTATTTCCACGTCCACGAGTCTGGTGCGTATGTTATGCATCTCTCTTTCCATGGCTGGATTTGGCACTTGTCTACCCCTTTCTTCTGGCATTTCCCTCTCCTCTGGTGGATCGGGTGTTTTCCTGTCTCTTCTTATCGGTGGCATGGTGAATCTTTATTTTCCCTGCTACAGAAAGAAAAAAAATCTTTTTGTGCTCTGATCCCAACTGATGCAGACCTCCCCGACCCTCGGGCTGAAGTCCGCTGACAGGATCATTCTTTGTCTCCTTTGAGCCGAATCGACTCTTTCGATTCCTCGCTGGAATCTCAATTCAATCGATCCACGGGTCCTTTCGGAAGCTCCCCTGCGTGAGTAACACTAGGTGCGAGCTCCACTTCTCCATGTGACACTATGACCAAGGCCTCACCCAAAAGGTGCTTGTCACAAGTCGCCACTCGCGAGTTCGTGAGTCGAGGCTTCCGACTCTCCCTTTCCAATCTCGCGATATCCGAAATCGCGAAATGGGTATAGCTCCTCTTTTGTCAGTGCCTTCCGCGCGTGACCACTGGCTAAGCTTAATGTTAGCTCCTCTCGCTACTCGTCGCTTCGTGAGTTCAAAGTTTGAACTCTCATTCCTTCCTCCACGAATCCTCGAGACGCGAGAAGTCAATGGAGTGTTGACTCCTTTTCCCAGGCAATGCGTGTCCGCCTATCAACCGCGTGGGCCCCACCTTGTGGTTCTGCCACGTGTCCGCACTCGTACCTCGGCTCTTGGCACTTCATGACTTCTGATATCGAGAAGAGGTTCTCTGACCTCCGAACCTTCGGGTTCGCGAGACCCCTTGATCTTTGCCACTTGTCCTCCTCAGATGGACGGTCCTGATCTTCTCACGACTTCGCCACTCGTGAAATCGAAGGACTTCCCTCTCTGACCTTCGATGTCCGAATCCCCGATAGAGAGGATCTTGTGACACGTGTCCTTCTTCCAATCGGATGGCTCAGATTCTTTCGCTATTTCGGGACTTCGCACCTCGCGACCTCGCGAATCTTGATGCAAGGGTTTTGACCCTTCAACTCGTGAATCCACAAAATGAGATTATGCGAGTGATCCAACGGTCCAATTTCTCCTGAGCTTACACTTGAAGAATGCTTGTCATAACTTCCCTGCTCCTCTACAAGATCTGACAACCCTCAGAACTTTGTGAATTCTCCACGGAGAATTTCAACTGTCCAATTCCTCCTCAACAACTCCTGTGAAATGAACAAGTACGCCTTCACGAAACTTGTCCACCAACAAAACAACGTCGCTACGCCTTCTTTCAACACTTCAAGGCATTAGCCCTCTTGAGCTTCTCTTCGACAACGTCGAAGACTCTATCCCTTCTGATCTTTCTCCACACCTCGAGTCTTCAAGAAGACTCCTGCATACGCACTCCTTGCGGCAACCCTTCAATACCTCCAAGTATTGAATTCTTCAACTCTGCACACTCTCTTTGCAACAACAATCCTTCAATAACTCCCTCAGGTTGTGAGCTCTGAGACTCTACTCAGCCTGCGCACACTTTGCACGGCTCCTGTACTCAACTTGCACTTCTGCGAGAATGAGAACAATGTTATCCTTCCTGAGCTTTCAGAGATTGAAACTCTTAATCCGTCAACGCACTCCTTGTGGACGATTTCACTGCACTCCTTGCAGGAAAACTTTTGCTCAGACAGAGAAACAATTGAAACTCATTCCTTCCTCTCCCTCTCTCTTCAGATTTAAGACATTCAACAAGAAATTAAGACGGGCGGTGTCATGACTTTGGACAAAGTCTTCGATGCGCTCATATTAGACAATCAGCATGTTGGCTTACGTCTAAATAGTGACTGGTTATTACCAGTCAACTTGTCAGTTTCAAAGGAGAAACTTCTGAAATTTTTTAATTTGGTTGCTTTGTTTCTGCAAACAAAGAAGGTGAAGATACATTGGTTCATTCCTACATCATTGAGTTTTATATCTGCATTGTTGGAGTTCAGTACAAGCGGGAAAGTGTTGTTATATACTCATATCAATGTGTTTTTCTATTATATGGTGCATTTCATTTCTGACTCACTCCCTCACCGGTGGAGGCGACAAGTAAACTATTTGGACATATGGGTGGAGAATTTAACACTGTGCAATGACATAGAACTAAAGGTCGTAAGGGGCAATATATCCGCAATCTTCACGGAATGTGCAAAAGTGGACAAAGAAGGTGCAATTAGGTGCAATATGTGCTCAAGCATCACCGAAGGTGCAAACGTCGACAAAGAAGGTGCGATTTTGGTGTCTTTGTTGAACATGGCTTTCGAACCTTCTTTTGGTGTCTTTGTTGAACATGGCTTTCGAACCTTCTTTTGGTGTGTTTTATGTGAAATGTTATGATGAAGATGATTTTAGGCACATAATTACATTAGTTTCATGTATAGCAGAGAGTCGTTGTGGGTCATTGATATCATATGACCCCAACAATAAAAAAGTGCGTCTTCGTGGATTTAAGGAGTCCCTAACATTGTATGTAAATAGTGGATTTCCATCCATCTATAACTTGGAATTGGATAATATAGTTGTCGCTTGAGGAGATGTTAGCGATTAAAACTTTAAAAAAATTATATTACAGTTATATTGTCATTATTATTTTCCAACAGAATGAGTTTTAATTAAATAGTCTGAAATATGTTTACAAATAAATGTTTTCTTATTAATTTTTCATAAAAATATTTTAATATTTAATATTATTATTTTACATTTCCAAGTGTAATTCCGAGATACATTGCAAAATAATTGCTTTCATAAAATATTTTGACATTTAAAAAGTATTTTTAACTTTTCCTTATTTAATTTCGAGACACAATGTAAAATAAAATAATTGCCGGAAAAAATCTCTCCTATAATTTACATTTCTTTAAAAAATATCTAACTTTTTAATAAAATTTGAAATGGTAAAAATTACAAAAATATGTACTCGTTCCTTTCCTACAAAATTACAAAATATGTACAAAATTTACACAGCTGTTGGATGCAATTATTTCCCTGGATTATGGGATTTACAAAGGTATGCTTACTTTCACCATTTCTCTGTAATAACTCGTGTTGATTCAGTCATTTACTAAATACCTTAGACAGCGGCATCGCCTCTTTATCTTTTACATAGCGTAAACAAACAATACAGCAATCAGTGGAAGTCGTACATAGCAAGCAAGCAGATGAAAATAAAATGTATTTTATAGCTCAATTCATGCCTCTCTTTATGCATATATTATACTCTACCTAACGGAATGGTTAGTTTGAAAGCATATTCATTGCTTGGTTCAACTAGCATCACCAGCAGTCTCCACAGGAACACAATCCATCCTTAAAATGGTAGAATCGGTGTGGATGTCTCACGATAATTTCTAGCCCAACAGTTTTGGAAACGAACTTAGTGGCAGTATGGCAATCACTACACACGAAGGTTCTTCATGATACGGATGGGGATGCTGGGCTTGTATTGATGATCCCAAAACTAATGGCTAGCTTCTCACTATGACTGCATAGAATGTTTTCTTTAGCATCCTCCACATTCTGCAACACAAGATTTGTGTTAAGCACTTAACCTGCACTCCACACACACACCCTACGCTGGACTCCAATGGCATCCTTTTGATAATTTCATGCGCTTCATCTAGGTATCTGCACGCCCAAGTAGGTCAGTCAAGCATGCATAATGCTTCAGCTTCGGTGCAAGGCCATAATCCGAGTTCATGCACTAGCCCTGGTGGACTAAACCCTGCATGAGAGCAGGCAGTAGAAATAGAAGCCAAGATGATATGATATGGCTATGTACCTGTCTGTTGCATTTGGGAAAAAAGGGCAAGAGCGTCCTCACCATGTCCATGAATTAATTCCGTGTGCCAGAATCATAGCATTCCATGACACTATCGCGTTCAGGCATTCTTCCAAACAGTTTGTGGGCAATGTTAACGTACCCACAATTGACAGAGATATTTACAAATCCATTGACGACAACCACATCAGATTCAAATCCACTTCTTCTTGCATAACTGCAGATCTACTTGTCTTGTTACGCCGATAGGCGTCCTCTTATTAGAATAGCTGGGTTAATTAATCTTTAAATTAGAAATTTTAATCTTAAAATATATTTTTAGTCTTACACTGAAATCAATGAATAAGATTTAATTTCCATAACTTCCTTGCATTTATAAATGCATCCCTTACCTTGTTTACTTTTTCACATTTACCAAATCATGTTAAAAAATTACTGTCCAACCATCTGATTGTCACGATTAAGTAATTAACAAAGTTTATTGCCACGTTTGGTTGATTAAAAGCCACCACCTCAATGTGATAGCACGTATTATATATATTTGGGGCACGTTTGGGTTGTGACGGGCGTTAGTTGGGAGTTGAAACGTGCGTTTGAGTTGCGGCGGGCGTTAGTTGGGATGTGAAACGTGAAATGGTGTTATGTCAGTATGGCCTAGTTTCAATTAAATCATGTGTTTCCAGGTGGAGAGCCATGAGTGCTACCAGGTGGAGAGCCGTGGCGAGTGAATTTCAATTAGCCCTCAGTGCATTAAGATTATTAAGATTTTATAGTTCATATTTATATGCATTCAGATTTTATAATTCCTTGGCTATTTAATTCATTCTGAATCAATCAACCTGCATTGAGATTACTGTTAATGGTTATTAAGTATTCGGATCATTATGTATTCACATTATTGTGTGTTCTATCGGTATGCATTTGGATTATTTGTATTCGGGTTGATATGCATTCATATTATTATTTATTCAGAGTACTGTTAATGGTTATTGTGCATTTTTCAATTAAACCTAATGAGATCACTGTAGCGTTCAGAGTGACAAGCTATACAGCTCAAAGGCAGCGTTCTCATTAGAGATAAGGGATATGTGTGTATCACTCAACCTTAACAATTGACAAACTGCCTTCCATATTGACATCGATAGCCCAGCATGGAACCAGATGTATACATATACATTCAAGACTGAGATGCAAGTGAAGATTGAGATGCAAGTCAATTCCTTTATATAATGGCTATCATAGTCAAATTAATTCAGTTGCAATCTAAGAGAAAACCTTGCATCTGGAGTCAAACTAATGGTAGGGGAGTTGCATCTGGATGAAATCTTGCATGCGTGTCTGAAGAGCGTATTTTCGTTTGTTCACTGCATTGATTCGGTGATCGATCGCTGGAGTACTAATTTTGTTTGTTCAGGTTTTTTGGGTTTTTATTGTGCATATTACGATGTGTAATAAAAACAAGGCCAACCACGAACATTGCTGCTCAGTGAAATCCCAACAGTTGTGGTCGCTGCTCGTACTGGACTGCATCCCAACCCACATTCTCCAACTCTGCCACCACCACCGCCACCGTCTTCCGCCGAACTAGCGACAGCACGAGCGTGTCCTCCCAAATCTCATTGCGACGACAATGTTCCAACTCCACCCGGATGTTGCACTAGAGGTTTAATAAAGAATGGAACTCTTCCCAGAAATTTAGTTCCTTCTGAATAAAAACAGTTCCAAACCACACATTCTAGGTCAACCGTATATATTTTGATGTTTCTCGTACACTCGTATTCATTCGCAAGGGTATCTTTCTAATAGGTTTGAAACTTTTCCTTCATATCAATAAACATAAACATAGCATTCACTAGTCGTATCAAGCGAGGAAAAGGTTGAAAAGTGTGGCTTGCGTCCCTACCTTTCCTTCATGCAAATTTAATTCTCTTTTTAAAAGAAAACATCCACTCCTCTTTAATCATTATAGGAATTATAACGGATATGAAAGTCCTCTAAATTTACTAGAAAAGCGTGGATTTATGCTCGATTGGAGAATGCATGAATTTATGCTTGATTGGAGAATGGACGCCTCTCTTGGAAAGAATTTTTTGTATTATTTATAAGGTATTGATTATGTTGTATGAATTTGGAAAATATTAAAATAAAATGCATCTCAACAAATTGTGTATAAAATTATTCGCATAGCCACAGTGGT
>ML813907.1:123035-141873 GCA_009831015.1 Picea engelmannii
TACATTATTATAATATATTAATTTGGGTGATATATTATTAAAGTATTGATGTATCGTTATTTTATTAATGTATCATTATTTTATTAATTAATGTATTACTTCATTATTGTATAATAATGTATTAATAATAATAATATATTATTCATACATTTAATGTTTTATTATTACATTTATAATAATAAGTTAATACATTATTATAATGTATTATTAATATATTAATATTTTAATAATGTATTTATACTTTTTAATGTATTAATTCTCTAATATTTATGTTTTAATATCAATATTTATGTTTTTATTTATAAAATATTTAATACATTAATATATTAATAATGATTTACTAATGTATTCATGTATTAATAATGCATTAATGTATTTGATACATTAAATACATTAATATATCAATACATTAATGTATTAATGTATTTAATACATTAATGAATTTAATATATATAAGGTATTTAATATATTAATGTATTAATGCTATTTCAGGCATGTCGACAGTCAACTAGCAACAACAACATTTATGTAAAAAGTAGTTGATATACGTCGATCGACGCGATTAATTTAAAAAAGTGGAAAATGGCACCAATAATTAAGGTATTTAGTAAAGCATTATAATATATTAATAATACATTTAGTAAAGCATTATTAATGTATTAATATATTTAATATATTAATACATTAATACATTTATGTATTAATATATTTAATATATTAATACATTAATACATTTATGTATTAATAATGTTTTACTAATGTATTAGTATATTAATACATTAATGTATTAATATATTAAATAATACTAATATATTATATTATTAATAATAATAATATCAATATATTAATATATTAATAATGTTTTACTAATATATTAATATATTAATTAGTAATAATTCTTTAATGTATTAATGATGCCCAAGCATTAGTTGGGATGTGAAACGTGAAATGGTGTTATGCCAGTATGGCCTAGATTCAATTAAATCATGTGTTTCCAGGTGGAGAGCCATGAGTGCTACCAGGTGGAGAGCCGTGGCGAGTGGATTTCAATTAGCCCTCAATGCATTAAGATTTTATAGTTCATATTTATATACATTCATATTTTATAATTCTTGGCCATTTAATTCATTCTGAATCAATCAACCTGCATTGAGATTACTGTTAATGGTTATGACGCAGACTTCTCCACCAGCTCGTCCGCTTTTCACCAGGACCTTCTCTAACTTTGGCCCTAAGAGATAAATTGCCCTTCAACTCCCACGTCAAAATTTCTTTACCCACAACAACTCACCATTGATCTCCCTTCCAAACCGGGAAATCGGACTTCGCGATTTCGCGAATTCTATGCTCGCGTGCCTTATGCCTCACGAGTCCCCGAACCCCGATATGGTCAATCGTTGACTTTCTCCTCTTCTATTATCAGAGGTTTCCCTATCGAGATATCGCTACTCGCGGTGTCGACACCCTGACTTTCCAAACTCCGAGCCCCGATGTGCCGACCCTCCGATACAATGCCACCTATACTCCGCTAGATCCCAGGGTGCCACACTGCCACATCACCTTTGGGATATCGCGGATCGCGAATCTGACATGCAAGTGTTCTCTCTCGTCGAGAACCCCGATTCTCCGAACCTCGATTTGATGGGATTCCTTGACACGCGTCCCCACGATCAACGGTTGTGATCCTATCGGAATATCATGGATCGCGATATTACGACTACCGTTCCAACGGCTTGGTGCTTCAACTCGCGATATGCCGATATGCGATGGCACATGAAAATCTGATGGTTCCTATGAATCCCGATCGACGACGCTTCTTCCTCCTGAGCCTCGAACTTCAAATTGCTCGCGCTGTAATCTCCGCGCACTTTCGCAAGATCTGACGGTCCTCAGGTTCTCGTGGTGTCTCTCCAGGAGATGTCAACCGTCCGTCCCTCCGTGGGTATTTTCTTGCAAAATGAATTGAATGTTCCCTTTGTTAAACTTATTCAACCACACGCCAACCTGTGGAGCTTCGCTCGAGATTTCCACAACAACCCTAAAATTCTCCCTTAGTGAACTGAAGGCCTATTCCTCATGAGCTTATCCTCGCTACACAAATCTCTATAAGGACTTGTTGCACGCACTCCTTGCAGCAACTCTTCGAACATGACTAAGTGTTGAAGCTTCCTCGACTCTGTACGCCCACCTGCAGCAGCAGTCCTAATTCCCTTTGACTCAGAATCGCAACTCTGAATCCTCGTCCAGCCTGTGCACGCCTTGCACGGCTCCGGTGCCAAACCTGCACTTCTGAGATGAATGGAGACAAAAGCTTACCCTAATTGAACCCTGCAGTCACACACTCCTTGCAGACAAATTCAACTGCACTCCTTGCAGGAATTCTCTGGCTCACTTAGAGAAACAATTGAAACTCATTCACTCATTCTCTCTGATTTCAAATCAACCATGAAATCACATACACAGCATATAAAAGCAAGTGTAAACTAGAAGCCAATATCCATAAGCATAACATCAATAATACACAGAGAGTAACACAACCATGGAATTGAATCAAAGCTTTTCTATTAATTCAATATCTGTACATGGTGGTTTTGCATACGATTTCTCTGCTTGCTCTTCTCTTCTGCTTCTCCAGAATAAATACAATGTACAAAGGATGGTGTCTATATTCTGTTTCCCTCTTGAGATTTTAAAGCTATCAAATCTAGAAATAAATTCTTATCTACTTTTACATTAAATCTATTAAATGCCTCAGCTACCTAACGATGAGAGCTATTCGCTCAAGGTCCATTTACAATATACAAGTGCGCCATCTCTTAAATTAATCATTTAAGATCGCGCAACAATATCAAGGCTTTATCAAAAAGAAACGGTGTTGGCTTGTCCAGCTATCTCCTGCTTTCGCACTGGCTCGCTTGACGTGGGCGATGCTCCTGCATCATACTCCTCGGCTTGAAAAATTTCATGGGCTCCTATCCATGAGCTCCTGCATAGTCTTCCCATGCTTCTGTATCACTGATTCTGATTCCCAGCTGGCATCTTCGACTGGGTGATTCTTCCACTTCACCAGGTACTCAAAGTACTGCTTTCGTCTGTTTTTCTTACCTGCTCGCTTGTCTAGTATGCATTCCATCTACGGCTTTTCTGCTACTGGTAATTGCTTCTTCCATTGTATCACCGGTTCCTCAGTTCCAGTGTCTGTTTCTCCATCCCTGTATGGATATAAGTCTTCCACGTTGAATATCGAAGATATTCCGATGACCTCCGACAAGTCAATTTCATATGCATTCTCTCTGAATTTCTTCAGGACTCTGCATGGCCCGATCTTCTTCATCTTGAGTTTATTGTATGTTCCCCTTGGGAACCTTTCCTTCCTCAAATGTGCCAGAACAAGATCCCCAACTTCAAATTGAAGTTTTCTCCGACGCTGATCTGCTCTGCGCTTGTATTCTTTATTTGAACCTATTAGTCGCTGCTTCACCTGGCTGTGAAGTTCTTGCATCGCCTCAGCGAATTCTTCTGCACTAACACTGCTAGTCGCAGTCTGCTCTGAATCTCACAATTCAGAAACTCCCCTCGGTTGTGCCCCATACACAATCTGGAATGGGATTTTTCCTGTACTCCGATTCACAGAATCATTGTACGCAAACTCGGCCTGTGGAAATATGTTGTCCCAGCTACCATGGTGCTCCATTACCAAACTCCTCAGCAAGTCTCCAAGACTTCTGTTAACCACCTCGGTCTGTCCGTCTGTCTGCGGATGGTAAGCTGAACTAAAAGCCAAATTAGTCCCTAGCTTTTTCCATAGCGTCCTCCAAAAATGACCTATTAATTTGGTATCCCTGTCCGAGACTATGCTTCTTGGCAATCCATGAAGTCTAACAACCTCTTTGAAAAACAAGTTTGCGATGTGGGTCGCATCGCTGGTCTTCTGACACGGAATAAAATGTGCCATCTTTGAAAACCTGTCCACCACTACAAAGATAGAATCAACCCCTCTTTGCATCCTTGGCAGTCCTAATACAAAATCCATGTTGATCGGATCCCATGGCCTCTCAGGTATGGGTAATGGATGATAAAACCCGGCATTCTGCTTTCGGCCCTTCGAATGTTGACAAATTCGACACCGGTCAACATACCTTTTGACATATGCTCGCATGCCCGGCCAAAAATACGATTCGCTCAGCTTGGCGAATGTTTTGTCATGATCAAAGTGACCTGCTAATCTGCCACTATGCTTTTCTTTCACCAAATTCTCCCTCATGGAGCAAATTGGAATACATAGTTGATTTCCTCTGACCAACAATCCCTCCTGGATCATGTAGTCTATCCATAGGCTCCGATCTCTGAGAAATGGGTTCTCGGATGCTTCATATGCTTCTCCAAAATCCGCATCTCCTGCGTACATATCCTTCAGATTTTCAAAACCCAAGGTTTTGACTCGAAATTCCTGCAGCAACAAACATTTCCTGCTCAAAGCATCAACCACTTTGTTAGCAGTTCCTGAAATGTGTTTTATCACAAATCTGAAATTCTGCATGTACTCTACCCATTTTGCATGTTTCTGGTTCAACTTATCTTGTTGACTCACAAACTGCAATGCATGATTATCGCTGTACAATACAAATTCTTTCGGGACCAAGTAATGCCTCCACTTCTTTAATGCCTGTATGATGGAATAAAATTATTTATCATATGTGGAGTATTTCAGCTTTGCTTCATCCAACTTCTCACTGAAATATGCAACTGGTCTGTCCTCTTGACTTAAGACCACTCCTATAGCATATCCGCTCACATCACACTTCACTTGAAATGTCTTCTGAAAGTTTGGCAACACTAACACTGGTTGCTCTGTGATCTTCCGCTTCAACAGATTGAAGCTCTTTTCAGCCTCGGCTGTCCAATGAAAAGTCTTATGCCGCTTCTTCACTGTGTCCATCATTGCTGCGCTAATTCCACTGAAGTTCCTAATGAATTTTCTGTAGAAACTAGCCAGTCCCTGGAAACTCCTCACCTCGAAAAAATTTCTCGGTGATGGCCAATTTTTGATCACTTCCACCTTTTCTGGATCCATTTTCAACTCGTTTGCTGAAATAACAAAACCCAAATAAATGAGCTCTGTCTTCATGAAAGAGAACTTATTCATGTTGACCAACAACTTCTCCTGTTGCAGTCTTCTCATCACAATGGCCAAGTGTTTCAAATTTTCAGCCTTCGTCTTGCTGAAAATCAGTATATCATCCACGTATACGACTACAAACTTTCCGATGAATTCCCTCAGGACTTCATTCATCAGTCTCATGAATGTGCTCGATGCGTTTTTCAAGCCAAATGGCATGACCAGCCATTCGTACAAACCTTCATTTGTTTTGAATGTTGTCTTCCATTCATCACCCTCTCTCATGCGAATCTGATGATATCCGCTTTTCAGATCAATCTTTGAAAAGAAATTTGCCCCACTCAGGCAATCCATCAGATCATCCATTCTCAACAGTGGAAATCTGTACCTAATGGTAATTTTGTTGATCTCTCTGGAGTTTGTACACATTCTCCAGCCTTCGTCTTTCTTCGGACTAAGTACGGTTGGAACAACACACAGACTGAGGCTTTCTCTGACCAGTCCTTTATCCAATAAATCCTGGACCTGGTTCTTGACCTCCTCATTCTCCCGTGGCGTCAACCGGTACGCAGCTTTATTCGGCAAACTCACTCCTGGTATGAGGTCGATGTGATGGCTCACACTCCTCATCGGTGGCAACAAATGAGGTAATTCGTCCACGATGATATCAGCGAACTCCTCCAACAGTTCCTGAATCTCAACTGGTAAGTCATCCACTCTCGTGCTAGTCAAGACAATTCTCGGTTTCCTAACCACAAAGAATTGTGGATCTTCCTTCTTCTCCAACTCTGTGAGAAGCTCCTTCCCACTCATGAGAAGTATGGTATTTCTTACTTCCGGCTTTACCTCTTTATCCTTTATCGGAAGTAACTTATGGGTTCTCCCATTCTTCTCCAGTGTATAGGTGTTCATATTCCCATCATGAATCACATTTCGGTCATATTTCCATGGTCTACCCAACAATACATGACAGACATCCATGGGAATAACATCACACAAAATTTTATCACGGTATCCCCCTATTTTGAATTCAACTAAACACTGTTTATTGACACTTACCCGGTGTCCTTTTTGTAACGACGAGACTTTATATAGACTCGGGTGCTTAGTTGTCTCCAGCTCCAACTTTTCCACCATCCCAGTTGAAACGAGATTGTCTGTGCTCCCGCTGTCCACAATGACCTTGCATTTCCTGTCCTTGGCTGTGCAAGCCGTTCTGAACAGTCTGCTCCTCTGTACTGAGATCTCCACCTCCTTCTCAGGTGTCAAAAGGACTTTATGCATCCCAAGCAATCTCCCATTGTCTGTATCATCATTCTCAGCATCATGCCTCTGCGCTTCAGTGATGTGAGTTTCTCCAACTTCTTTCTTCTTCTCTGGACACTCAAATGACTTGTGCCCATTCTTTCCACATGTAAAACATGTGATTACTCCTCCTCTTCCTCTACCTCGACCTCTAGTATGAGGAAGAGTGTTTGCATCAGCATAATCTCCTCGTTGATCATTCTGATGTCCCCTCAGCTCAACATATGGCTGCCTCTGCTGTGAGGTTCCGCCTCTTTCAACCTTACCCTGAGCTTTCTTCCACTCCTCCCTGGGCTTCTGGAATTTCTCCTGGGAAACTGCCTTGCCTCTGGGCTGGCTCCTGCCTCGCCCTCACTGTCCTTGCTTTCGGCTCAGCTTCTCTTTGGCTTTCAGGGCCATCTGGTACGCATCCTCAACTATTCGGATGGTTACCATGCTTAATTCATCCTGAATGTCATACCTCAGACCATTCAGATACCTCGCCACCTTCTCATCATCGCTCTCCTGATGGCCTGCTCGGATATTGAGCTTGTAAAACTCCTCGGTGTATTCCTTCACCATCATCAACTTTTGTATCAGGTTCTTCATTTGCCTGAACAGTGTGATCTGATAATCCCTCGGGATGAACTTCACCTTCATCTTTGCGATCATCCTGTCCCAGCTTTTAATTTTCTGTTTTCCTTTGGAACGTCTATCTGCCTGTAGCTCGTCCCACCATAATGCTGCATGTCCTTTCAACTTGGTAACAACATGTCTTACCTTCTTATCCTCTTCGATATCTTCATAATCGAAGTAGGTTTCAAGAGCTCTGATCCAGTCCAACAACTCTTCTGCATCCAGACTCCCTTCATAGACTGGAATGTCCATTTTGGTCTTGGAACTCATCCTGGAAATGGCTTTGATCAACCGCTTTGTTGATGCATCCTCTACTGTGACTTCTTCGGCATGTCCAACTTCTTCTTCAACTTCGGAATCGCTAAGATCCCCTGCACCAACTCCGCGTCTTTGTGCTGTCTCCATCTCCTCGAGCCTTGATCAGAGATCTCTCATCTGCCGCTCCATTTCTGGATTTCCTACCGGCCTACCTCTTCTCCTCACCTCCCTGTCTTCTGGGTCGGGTGAATGTATTTCATTTCTTGGTGGCATGATGAATTCTCTTCTCCTCCTCTGCTACAGAAAGAAAAGAATTTCCCGCTCTGATACCACTTGACGCTAACTTCTCCACCATCTCGTCCGCTTTTCACCAGGACCTTCTCTAACTTTGGCCCTAAGAGCTAAATTGCCCTTCAACTCCCACATCAGAAGTTCTTTACCCACAACAACTCACCACTGATCTCCCTTCCAAACCGGGAAATCGGACTTCGCGATTTCGTGAATTCTATGCTCGCGTGCCTTATGCCTCACGAGTCCCCGAACCCCGATATGGTCAATCGTTGACTTTCTCCTCTTCTATTATCGGAGGTTTCCCTATCGGGATATCGCTACTTGCGATGTCAACACCCTGACTTTCCAAACTCCGAGCCCCGATGTGCCGACCCTCCGATACAATGACACATGTACTCCACTAGATCCCGGGGTCCCACACTGCCACGTCACCTTCGGGATATCGCGGATTGCAGATCCGACATGCAAGTGTTCTCTCTTGTCGAGAACCCCGATTCTTCGAACCCTGATTTGATGGGATTCCTTGACACGCGTCCCCACGATCAATGGTTGTGATCCTATCGGAATATCGCGGATCATGATATTACCACTACCATTCCAACGGCTTGGTGCTTCAACTCGCGATATGCTGATATGCGATGACATGAAAATCTGATGGTTCCTATGAACCCTGATTGATGGTGCTTCTTCCTCCTGAGCCTCGAGCTTCAAATTTCTCGCACTGTAATCTCCGCGCACTTTCGCAAGATCTGACGGTCCTCAGGTTCTCGTGGTGTCTCTCCAGGAGATGTCAACCGTCCGTCCCTCTGTGGGTATTTTCTTGCGAAATGAATTGAATGTTCCCTCTGTGAAACTTATTCAACCACACGCCAACCTGTAGAGCTTCGCTCGAGCTTTACACAACAACCCTGAAATTATCCCTTAGTGAACTGAAGGCCTATTCCTCCTGATCTTATCCTCGCTACACAAATATCTATAAGGACTTGTTGCACGCACTCCTTGTGCCAACTCTTCGAACGCGACTAAGTGTTGAAGCTTCCTCGACTCTGCACGCCCACCTGCAGTAGCAGTCCTAATTCCCTTTGACTCAGAATCACAACTCTGAATCCTCGTCTAGCCTGTGCATGCCTTGCATGGCTCTGATGCCAAACTTGCACTTATGAGATGAATGGAGACAAAATCTTACCATAATTGAACCCTGCAGTCATGCACTCCTTGCAGACAAATTCAACTGCACTCCTTGCAGGAATTCTCTGGCTCACTTAGAGAAACAATTGAAACTCATTCACTCATTTTCTCTGATTTCAAATCAACCATGAAATCACATACATAGCATATAAAAGCAAGTGTAAACTAGAAGCCAATATCCATAAGCATAACATTAATAATACACAGAGAATAACACAACCATGGAATTGAATCAAATATTTTCTATTAATTCAATATCTGTACATGGTGGTTCTGCATACGATTTCTCTGCTTGCTCTTCTCTTCTGCTTCTCCAGAATAAATACAATGTACAAAGGAGGGTGTCTATATTCCGTTTCCCTCTCGAGATTTTAAAGCTATCAAATCTAGAAATAAATTCTTATCTACTTTTACATTAAATCTATTAAATGCCTCAGCTACCTAAGGTGATGCAGGAGCATCTCTCCATGCAGCCAGCCAGCCAGCCAGCCACGTCAGTGCGCATACATTTAAGGATGAAAGGGAGGCGCAAGCCTCATTTGAATATTTGAAATGAATGTAATAAATGTTTTAGGCTGGTGAGCCATGAATGTCATGCCTTTGCACAGGCAGTAGATAAGATAAACATTTATTATAGATCGGCTGAGATCTAGTTCTGGATAGAAGACTAGACAACCATTGATTGTAAATTAATTAGAGTAGGTGAATCCTGGAGGAAGGAGCCCTCAGGTAAAAGAGATATTCAGATCTCATTTTTGGGTAGTATGAAAGTAGAGGCAGGTAGAGAAGAAGAGAGAGTCAAGAGAGAGCTCAGGGAATACTTTGTAAAATATACAGGCATTTGCCATTATTAATACAGAGCAGTTTTTCCTGCATTTTCTGTCATTATATGCATGTCTGTGTGTGTGTTCATTATATGTTGCATTTGTGTATTGTGATTATGCTATTGCAGGGAGTGTGTTTGATTTCAGGTTTGAGTGGTCTTTGAGGTTTCATGCCATGAGGGCGTGACAGAGTGTTGAGACTCTGAATACCAGTGTACAGAGGATGCATTTCTGAACTCTGAGGAGTCAGACAAAGATGTGCTGAGAGCACAAGCACTGAAGTCAACAAATTTTGTAGAAGAAGGACTTTTGGGGTTGCTGAACACCTCAAGAATCAAGGCAGTGTAGCTGAGACACTGTTGTGGACAGAACCTGTCAGGAGTTCTGTAGGAGCTCTACCAAGAGGGTATTGAGTGTGTGTAAGGAGGAACTCTACTGTGAGTTATGAAGGACCAGAAGTCTGTTGAGGATTCAGAGAAGCTCTGTCTAAAGGACATCAAGCGAAGTGTGTGAGTGTACGGGGAAAACATAGCGGTTGAGTGTTCGGTGGAAGAGATACTCCGCCAGGAGGGCGTTGAGGGAGTGTGCAGATAGCACAAGAGGAAGTAACTCTTCGAGTTCTATCATCTGAGGAAGCATCCACTGAGGGAGCTTTCACTGGGTTACTGAATACCCAGAGCACTCAGCAATAGGTTGCTTGAGTTGGAAGACTGCCAGGGGCATCGTATTCTCCATCTGTGGGAGAAAGAGGTGAATGAGTCTCAATTGTTTCTCTATTTGAGCCAGGGGATTCATGCATAGAGTGCAGTTGAATTCATCCGCATAGAGTGCGTTGATGAGGCCAGATAGTTAAACTCTCATTCTCATCCGCCCAGAAGTTGAATTGGGTTATCAGAGCCGTGCAGGATACGTGCAGGATGAATTCGGAGTCTCAGTAGAGAGTCTGAGCACAGGAAGGCCAGGGTTACTGTGGCTGTGAATGCACAGGACCTGGAAGAATCCAACACTTAGGGAGTGATTGGATGCCAAGTGCAAGGAATGCGCCAACCTCCAGTTGAAGGAGTGGGAGAAATTAAGCTCAGGAGGGATAGTTCCTTTCGTCAACATTATGGGAATAGACCCAGGTGAGACTCGAACAGCGATGGAGCTTTGGGACAGAAGAAACCTCCAAGAAGGAGAATCAATGGTCAAGGTTCACGGAGAAGAAAATCGTGAAGTCTCGATGATCGTTGGATCATGGAGGAGCTGCGCGGGAGTTAAACCATAGGCGTAGGAAGGACCAAAACCCATCGGGGTTCGGCATTCAACGATTAACAAGGTGAGGCGCAGACTCGTTGAAATCATGAGTCACGATTTCCCGAGTTATTCAGAGTCGTCAATCATCATAGGGGCACGTGGCAGCAGATCCCAATATATCGAGGTTCGGTGTTCGGGGTTTTTAACATCAAGGAAAAATTGTATCGTGGATTCACGATCCGCAAAATCCTGAAGGTGACGTGACAGTGTGGGACTGCCAGGGTTAGTGGAATCCAGGTGGTGTCAAATCAGAGTTCAGGGTTTGGAGAAGGAAGTGACATACGACATTTCGTGTGCCGATTTCTCGATAGGGAAATCCCCGATAATTGGAAGCGTTGACCCGTTGACCCATCGGGGTTCGGGGTTTGGAGTTGCACGAGAACGTGCACACAGGTTCGCGATATCGCGAAAACCGATCTCCCGAGAAGTGAAGGGGATATTGCCGAAGGAGAGATGTGGGTAGAGAAAACTCCCGAGAGGAGTTGGAAGAGGCCTTTGACTCTTCGGGCCTGTGAGAAAGAAGGTCCTGGTGAGAGGCGGGTTGGATCGTGAGGGTTGCGACTTCGCACCAAGTGGTATCAGAGCGGGAACTACATCTATACATTTCAGGTGAAGTGAGATGGCAGAAGAAGGAAGACAGAGTTACTGAAGACTCTGTGACGACAACGTGCAGGTGGACAACAGTCGTGGATACAGTCACTAGGAGACTATGAAAAGATGAAGCTAGGCACTCAGGATTTCAAGAGTGATGGTAGCAGATCTGTTAGGGAGGCAGATAGAAACAACATCATGGCTACTGAAGGCCATAAACCTACTGAAAAGAAGAGCCCAAAGTTGATGAACGCAGCAGAGATGGATAAAGAGCTCGCTGACATAAAGCGAGAGATGGAGGAGCTCGAGATGAGGATGCGGCAGGATAGAAATCTGAGGTGGGTTAATAAATGGCTCATGAAGACGCCAACGGTTAAATGGCCAGTCAGGGAACTGAGGGTCAAAAGGCAGCAGAGGCTGTTGAGAAGATGGTTGAGGTATGCTGAGGACCTCAGGGCCATCGAAGAAGAAATGGTTTTTTACTGTTGGCCAGAGACTGGGAAAGGTCTCGATGATGATGATGATGATGATTGGGATAAATTGGAATCAGCTGATGATTTCAAGTACTTCCGGTTGGGCAGAAAAGAAGAAATTCCAGTTTTCCAGGAGGGCAATGAATTGGGATCAGTTGAGGATCTCAAAGACTGTCATGAGGGCAGCCAAGGAATTTCAAATTGCCAGTTGGGCAAGGAAACAGAAATGAGATCGGTTGAAGATCTCATGGATTGTCAGGAGGAAAATGAGGAAACTTTGCATTGCCAGCTGGGCAATGAAAGGAGATCAGATGAAGATCTTGAAGACTGCCAGGAGGGCAGTGAAAGCATCAAAGACTGCCAGGTGGGTAGAGGAGGAGTGTTAAACTGCCAGGTGGAAAGAGATGAGAAGGTGGGACTAGTTGGAAGTCTCATGAGATCAATGGAGAGTTCAAGTCAGCATTGGGTGCTGATGCAGGTGGGGTCAATGGATCTCGAAATCTGCCAGGAAGGCAGCGTAAGCATTCCACATTACAGGAATGAGCAAATGAGCTCAGGATTTGAGTGGGATCAGCAGGTGCAGCTGAACACAAGAGATTTGGAGAGACAAATAATGGTTGGGGGAATCGAGGTATTCCTACCGTCTGCCTAGGAAGGGACAAGAATTTATGTTGCAGGTATAGCAACAGTAGCAAGGGAACAGTCGGCCGTGACTTTCCAAGAAGAATCAGTGCAGATAGCGAAGACTGCCCGAGCAGAAGAAAAGAAATTGGAACAGACTTTGGAAGCTGCCCAAACAGAAGGAGAGAGCGAGCATTCTGAGGAATGTCTCAACACATTCAACAAGGGATCTGAGGAAGCTGCAGCATTGAAACTAGAAGCAAAAGATGCTGAGGAGCAGGCAGGAAGATTTATTACTCCATGGGAGATGGAGCTGGAAATGCTGGAGGATTGGCTGAACAATCCAGAACCGGCAGTAGAACTGGTAGAATTTAAGCTGTCAGAAAGGAGGATGACTGAGCAGCAGGAAAGTCAAGAAGAAACTGCATATCTAAAGACTGCAGTAGAGTGGCAATTGAAGGCTACAGAAGAAGATGAATAAGATAGCATGGGAGATCATGGCAATCTGCCCATGTGCCAAAAAATTTTGCAGCTGAGGAGACTGCAACAACAGAACCAGCCATTGGGGCAACTGTACCGAGAGATAGAGGGAATCAGAAGGCTGATGTTGAGGTCAGCGCAGACTACCAGCGAAGTGAATCTGGGTAGAAAGAAGGCAGCAGCAGCAGCGCACTGGAAGCGGCAACAACAGAATGGAGCAGAGGAAAAGCTCCAAAGACTTGTTTGGGACCCAGGTGGATTACAAAAACTATAGAGGAAGCTCATGAGAAGGAGCTCATGATTTTTGCAGCTGTGGAGTATGATGCAGGAGCATCTCTCCATGCAGCCAGCCATCCAGCCAGCCACGTCAGCGTGCATACATTTAAGGATGAAAGGGAGGCGCAAGCCTCATTTGAATATTTGAAATGAATGTAATAAATGTTTTAGGCTGGCGAGCCATGAATGTCATGCCTTTGCACAGGCAGTAGATAAGATAGGCATTTATTATAGATCGGCTGAGATCTAGTTCTGGATAGCAGACTAGACAACCATTGATTGTAAATTAATTAGAGTAGGTGAATCCTGGAGGAAGGAGCCCTCAGGTAAAAGAGATATTCAGATCTCATTTTTGGGTAGTATGCAAGTAGAGGAAGGTAGAGTAGAAGAGAGAGCCGAGAGAGATCTCGGGGAATACTTTGTAAAATATACAGGCATTTTCCATTATTAATATAGAGCAGTTTTTCCTGCATTTTCTGTCATTATATGCATGTCTGTGTGTGTGTTCATTATATGCTGCATTTGTGTATTCTGATTATGCTATTGCAGGGAGTGTGTTTGATTTCAGGTTTGAGTGGTCTTTGAGGTTTCATGCCATGAGGGCATGACAGAGTGTTGAGACTCTGAATACCGGTGTACAGAGGATGCACTTCTGAACTCTGAGGAGTCAGACAAATATGTGCTGAGAGCACAAGCAATGAAGTCAACAACTTTTGTAGAAGAAGGACTTTTGGTGTTACTGAACACCTCAAGAATCAAGGCAGTGTAGTTGAGACACTGTTGTGGACAGAACCTGTCAGGAGTTCTGTAGGAGCTCTACCAAGAGGGTATTGAGTGTGTGTAAGGAGGAACTCTACTCTGAGTTCTGAAGGACCAGAATTCTGTTGAGGATTCTGAGAAGCTCTGTCTAGAGGACATCAAGCGAAGTGTGTGAGTGTACGGGGAAAACATAGCGGTTGAGTGTTCGGTGGAAGAGATACTCCGCTAGGAGGGCGTTGAGGGAGTGTGCAGATAGAACAGGAGGAAGTAACTCTTCGAGTTCTATCATCTGAGGAAGCATCCACTGAGGGAGCTTTCACTGGGTTACTGAATACCCAGAGCACTCAACAATAGGCTGCTTGAGTTGGATGACTAGCAGGGGCATCGTATTCTCCATCTGTGGGAGAAAGAGGTGAATGAGTCTCAATTGTTTCTCTGTTTGAGCCAGGGGATTCCTGCATAGAGTGCAGTTGAATTCATCCGCATAGAGTGCGTTGATGAGGCCAGATAGTTAAACTCTCATTCTCATCCACCTAGAAGTTGAATTGGGTTATCAGAGCCGTGCAGGAGATGTGCAGGCTGAATTCAGAGTCTCAGCAGAGAGTCTGAGCACAGGAAGGCCAGGGTTACTGTGGTTGTGAATGCACAGGACCTGGAAGAATCCAACACTTAGGGAGTGATTGGACGCCAAGAGCAAGGAATGCGCCAACCTCCAGTTGAAGGAGTGGGAGAAATTAAGCTCAGGAGGGATAGTTCCTTTCGTCAACATTGTGGGAACAGACACAGGTGAGACTCGAATCGGGACAAAGCTTTGGGACAGAAGAAACCTCCAAGAAGGAGAATCAACGGTCAAGGTTCGCGGAGAAGAAAATTGCAAAGTCCCGATGATCATTGGATCGTGGAGGAGCTGCACGGGAGTTAAACCATAGGCGCAGGAAGGACCAAAACCCATCGGGGTTCGGCATTTGGCGATTAACAAGGTGAGGCGTAGACTTGTTGAAATCGCGAGTCACGATTTCTCGAGTTATTCAGAGTCGTCGATCATCATAGGGGCACGTGGCAGTAGATCCCAATATATCGGGGTTCGACGTTCGGGGTTTTCAACATCAAGGAAAACTTGTATCTTGGATTCGTGATCCGCAAAATCCCGAAGGTGACGTGGCAGTGTGGGACCGTCGGGGTTAGTGGAATCCAGGTGGTGTCAAATCGGAGTTCGGGGTTTGGAGAAGGCAGTGACATACGACATTTCGTGTGCCGATTTCTCGATAGGGAAATCCCCGATAATTGGAAGCATTGACCCGTTGACCCATCGGGGTTCGGGGTTTGGAGTTGCACGAGAACGTGCACACAGGTTCGCGATACCGTGAAACCCGATCTCCTGAGAAGTGAAGGGGAGATCGTCGAAGGAGAGCTGTGGGTAGAGAAAACTCCCGAGAGGAGTTGGAAGAGGCCTTTGAATCTTCGGGCCTGTGAGAAAGAAGGTCCTGGTGAGAGGCGGGTTGGACCGTGAGGGTTGCGACTTCGCACCATAAGGACGAGAGCTATTATCTCAAGGTCCATTTACAATATACAAGTGCACCATCTCTTAAATTAATCATTTAATACCGCGCAACAATATCAAGGCTTTATCAAAAAGAAACTGTGCTGGCTTGTTCAGCTGTCTCCTGCTTTCGCGTTGGCTCGCTTGACGTGGGCGATGCTCCTGCATTAGGTTATTAGGTATTCGGATCATTATGTATTCACATTATTGTGTGTTCTATCGGTATGCATTTGGATTATTTGTATTCGGGTCGATATGCATTCATATTATTATTTATTCAGAGTACTGTTAATGGTTATTGTGCATTTTTCAATTAAACCTAATGAGATCACTGTAGCATTCAGAGTGACAAGCTATACACCTCAATGGCAGCGTTCTCATTAGAGATAAAGGATATGTGTGTATCACTCAACCTTAACAATTGACAAACTGCCTTCCATATTGACATCGATAGCCCAGCATGGAAGCAGATGTATACATATACATTCAAGACTGAGACGCAAGTGAAGATTGAGATGCAAGTCAATTCCTTTATATAATGGCTATCATAGTCAAATTTATTTAGATGCAATCTAAGAGAAAACCTTGCATGTGGAGTCAAACTAATGGTAGGGGAGTTGCATTTGGATGAAATCTTCCATGCGTGTCTGAAGAGCGTATTTTCGTTTGTTCACTGCATTGATTCGGTGATCGATCGCTGGAGTACTAATTTTGTTTTTTTCAGGTTTTTTGGGTTTTTATTGTGCATATGACGATGTGTAATAAAAACAAGGCCAACCATAGACATTGATGCTCAGTGAAATCCCAACAGTTGTGGTCGCTGCTCATACTGGACTGCATCCCAAGCCACATTCTCCAACTCTGCCACCACCACCGCCACCGTCTTCCGTCGAACTAGCGACAGCACGAGCGTGTCCTCCCAAATCTCATTGTGACGACAATCTTCTAACTCCACCCGGATATTGCACTGGAGGTTTAATAAAGAATGGAACTCTTCCCAGAAATTTAGTTCCTTCTGAATAAAAAACAGTTCCAAACCACACATTCTAGGTCAACCGTATATATTTTGATGTTTCTCGTACACTCGTATTCATTCGCAATGGTATCTTTGTAATAGGTTTGAAACTTTTCCTTCATATCAATAAACATAAACATAGCATTCACTAATTGTATCAAGCGAGGAAAAGGTTTAAAAGTGTGGCTTGCTTCCCTACATTTCCTTCATGCAAATTTAATTCTCTTTTTAAAAGAAAACATCCACTCCTCTTTAATCATTACAGGAATTATAACGGATATGAAAGTCCTCTAAAGTTACTAGAAAAGCGTGGATTTATGCTCGATTGGAGAATGCATGAATTTATACTCGATTGGAGAATGGACGCCTCTCTTGGAAAGAATTTTTTGTATTATTTATAAGGTATTGATTATGTTGTATGAATTTGGAAAATATTAAAATAAAATGCATCTCAACAAATTGTGTATAAAATTATTCGCATAGCCACAATGGTAAGAGGAGAGGTTTCGTCAGTACATATTCTTCATTTAATTGATCAAGCGATAATAACATTGTGGCATCATATTTTTATTTCACACTATAAAATTCAGTAAAATAAGGTTTACAAACAATTAGAGGACCAAAAATTGCATTATAAGTGCTAATAGAAGCCATGTGAAATGTAAAAAGAATTTCAAGTCCAAAACTTGCATTATAGGTGCTATAAAACTCCTTTTTTAAACTAAAATCTGTTATAATCACCAATACAATTATTCTTGGGCAAAAAAAAAAGAAAAATGAAAAGTGTGTTCACTAATTCGAAAAATATAGTTGAAATGTCTTTAGCTAATGCATGATCTTATTTATCTTTCAAATGTCCTTAAATTTCAATTAATTATTTTTTAATTTAATTAATCCTAAATTTATTATAAATAATTCAAATTCATGCAAACTTAATATGATTGAGTTCCATATATTTAAAAATATATTTTAAACTATAATATTGATATTTATTTAGTTAATAAATTTAAAGATAAAATTAAAGTTTATAATATTTAAAGTTAATAAATTTAATTTAAAAATATAATTTTGACGATAAATGTGGCAATGTGACGATAAATTTTTAATGCCTATATAATTTTTATTTGCCCACTTCTATTATATTATATAGATTTAGTTTTTCAAATTTATTAATAGTAAATTGAAACTAATTATGCATCTATTTTATATAAGGTTGTAAAGCATGTACTTTCTCTATAAAGTTGTAAATCATGTATTGTTGGTTATGTCTCAGTTAGGGTGTTAATAATATTATGTAGGCTTTACTCGGGAGATGTGACTTATGAATCCACCAATCATCTTTTATGAAATTGTTTTTACTAATTTTTATTTTTACCATACATTTTCTGGAAAAGTATAAATCATTTTATACAAAGTAGAAGATGATTCCATACATCTCATTGTGACTAACATTTCCCAACGTCGCACTGTGACGAACATTTCCCAATGTCGCCATGTGACGAACTTTTTTGAACGTCGCAATGTGACAAAAAATAATTGGCGCCACATTATAACGACCGTTTTCACAACGTCGCAAAAGTAAAATATGATTCTACACTGTCTCAAGTGTTTCCAAACATTGCATTATGATGAACATTTCCCTACGTCGCATTGTGATGAACATTTCCCAATATCGCAATGTGATGACCATTTCCCAATGTCACATTGTGACAAACGTTTCCCATCGTCACATTGTGACAAACATTTTCCTTTTGTTATCGATGTCCTTAGGAAAATATAAACCATTATCTAAAAAGTAAAACATGATTCCATACATCTCATTGTGACTAACATTGCATTATGATGAACATTTCCCTACGTCGCATTGTGACGACCATTTCTCAATAATGTGACGAACATTTCCCTTTTGTTATCAATGTCCTTAGGAAAAATATAAATCATTGTCTAGAAATTAAAACATGATTTCATACATCTCATTGTGACTAACATTTCCATTGCATTATGATGAACATTTCCCTACATCCCATTCTGACGAACATTTCCCAACGTCACAATGTGACGACCATTTCCCAATGTCACGAGCATTGTTCAACGTCACATTGTGATGAACAACTCTCAATATAATTTTCCATTGTCATAAACATTTACGGTTGTCACAAAGAAACAAGATATATATATATATATATA
>ML813907.1:147416-159371 GCA_009831015.1 Picea engelmannii
ATTAATGTATTTGTACTTTATTACTTCAATGTATTAATGTACTATTATAAATTAAATATATTTTTTAATGTTTTAATGCTTTATTAATGTTTTAATACTTTATTAATGTATTATGTATTATTTCATAATGTATAAATATTTTACTAATGTATTCATGTATTAATAATGCATTAATGTATTTGATACATTAAATACATTAATAGATTAATACATTAATGTATTAATGTATTTAATACATTAATGAATTTAATATATATAAGGTATTTAATATATTAATGTATTAATGTTATTTTAAGCATGTCGACAGTCAACTAACAACAACCACATTTATGTAAAAAGAAGTTGATATACGTCAATCAGTGCCATTAATTTAAAAAAGTGGAAAATGACACCGATAATTAAGGTATTTAGTAAAGCATTATAATATATTAATAATACATTTAGTAAAGCATTATTAATGTATTAATATATTTAATATATTAATACATTAATACATTTATGTATTAAGAATGTTTTACTAATGTATTAGTATATTAATACATTAATGTATTAGTATATTAAATAATAATAATATATTATATTATTAATAATAATAATATCAATATATTAATAATGTTTTACTAATATATTAATATATTAATATATTAATTAGTAATAATGCTTTAATGTATTAATGATGCACAAGCATTAGCTGGGATGTGAAACATGAAATGGTCTTATGCCAGTATGGCCTAGCTTCAATTAAATCATGTGTTTCCAGGTGGAGAGCCATGAGTGCTACCAGATGGAGAGCCGTGGCGAGTGAATTTCAATTAGCCTTCAGTGCATTAAGATTTTATAGTTCATATTTATATGCATTCAGATTTTATAATTCCTTGGCCATTTAATTCATTCTGAATCAATCAACCTACATTGAGATTACTGTTAATGGTTATTAGGTATTCGGATCATTATGTATTCACATTATTGTGTGTTCTATCGGTATGCATTTGGATTATTTGTATTTGGGTCGATATGCATTCATATTAAATTATGTATTCAGAGTACTGTTAATGGTTATTGTGCATTTTTCAATTAAACCTAATGAGATCACTGTAGTGTTCAGAGTGACAAGCTATACAGCTCAATGGCAGCGTTCTCATTAGAGATAAGGGATATGTGTGTATCACTCAACCTTAACAATTGACAAACTACCTTCCATATTGACATCGATAGCCCAGCATGGAAGCAGATGTATACATATACAGTCAAGACTGAGATGCAAGTGAAGATTGAGATGCAAGTCAATTCCTTTATATAATGGCTATCATAGTCAAATTAATTCGGTTGCAATCTAAGAGAAAACCTTGCATGTGGAGTCAAACTAATGGCAGGGGAGTTGCATCTAGATGAAATCTTGCATGTGTGTCTGAAGAGCGTATTTTCGTTTGTTCACTGCATTGATTTGGTGATCGATCGTTGGAGTACTAATTTTGTTTGTTCAGGTTTTTTGTGTTTTTATTGTGCATATTGCGATGTGTAATAAAAACAAGGCCAACCACGAGCATTGTTGCTCAGTGAAATCCCAACAGTTGTGGTCGCTGCTCGTACTGGACTGCATCCCAACCCACATTCTCCAACTCTGCCACCACCACTGGCACCGTCTTCCGCCGAACTAGTGACAGCACGAGCGTGTCCTCCCAAATCTCATTGCGACGACAATGTTCCAACTCCACCCGGATGTTGCACTAGAGGTTTAATAAAGAATGGAACTCTTCCCAGAAATTTAGTTCCTTCTGAATAAAAAACAGTTCCAAACCACACATTCTAGGTCAACCGTATATATTTTGATGTTTCTCGTACACTCGTATTCATTCGCAAGGGTATCTTTGTAATAGGTTTGAAACTTTTCCTTCATATCAATAAACATAAACATAGCATTCACTAATCGTATCAAGCAAGGAAAAGGTTGAAAAGTGTGGCTTGCTTCCCTACCTTTCCTTAATGCAAATTTAATTCTCTTTTTAAAAGAAAACATCCACTCCTCTTTAATCATTACAGGAATTATAACGGATATGAAAGTCCTCTAAAGTTACTAGAAAAGCGTGGATTTATGCTCGATTGGAGAATGCATGAATTTATACTCGATTGGAGAGTGGACGCCTCTCTTGGAAAGAATTTTTTGTATTATTTATAAGGTATTGATTATGTTGTATGAATTTGGAAAATATTAAAATAAAATGCATCTCAACAAATTGTGTATAAAATTATTCACATAGCTACAATGGTAAGAGGAGAGGTTTCGTCAATACATATTCTTCATTTAATTGATCAAGCGATAATAACATTGTGGCATCATATTTTTCTTTCACACTATAAAATTCAGTAAAATAAGGTTTACAAACAATTAGAGGACCAAAAATTGCATTATAAGTGCTAATAGAAGCCATGTGAAACGTAAAAACAATTTCAAGTCCCAAAATTGCATTATAGGTGCTATAAAATGATGTGAATCGCTACCCTCACGGTCCAACCTGCTCTCACCAGGACCTTCTTCGTCTCCCCGGCCCGAAGAGTCAAAGCTCTTTCAACTCCCTCCCAGGAGTCTTCACTACCCACAGTAACTCCTGCCACGATCTCCCTTCGCTTCTCGGGAAATCGGAACTTGCGAGTTCGCGAGTTCAGCGTTCACAGTATCGGGTCTTTCACTTCCCCGAATCCCGATGGTCAAAGGGTCAACGTCCTCGGATATCGGGGATTTCCCTATCGGGAAATCGACGAATATGATACTGCGATTCACTCTCCCTCCAAATATCCGATCCCCGAACTCCGAGCTGACACCACTTGTCAACGCCTCCTCATATGGCTTAACGCCCTGACACCTGTCTTCCACTTGCACTATCGGGAAATCGCGATCCCTGACGCACAAGGTTGCAAACCTTGCCAAACCCCGAATCCCGACTCTTTGGGATCTTGCGCCACATGTCCTTGCTCTGATCAATGGCTCCCGTGGATTTGGGAAATCGCGACTCGCGATGTCAACGAGTCTTCACCTTACCTCGTCAACCGCCGAATGCCAAACCCCGATGGGCTTTGGTCTGTGCCTGCGCCTATGGGTTAAACTTCGCGCAGCTTTTCCCTGATCCAACGATCAGCGGGATTTCACGTTTTTTGCCTGTGAACCCTGGTCGTCAGTTCTCTTCCTTGGAGATTCTTCTTCTCTAAAGCCCCTCCTGCACGAGCTTCCTCTTAGGTCTATTCCATAGTCCCACGATGGAACTATCCCTTCTGAGCTTACTCCCTCAGATTCCTTCAAAGGAATATCTTTGGTCTCCACCTTCCTGACAGTCTCGACCTTGTACATCGACGCGTTCATCCTCCTGATCTTTCCCCTTGAATCCTCAAAGGATTCAATTTGACCTCTGCACTCTCCATCTGCAGAGTCCTTGCACGCAAAGCGCTATCTGTCCTGAGCTTTTCCTGTAGTTTCTCCTTCTACAAAAGCTCGGTTCTTCTTCTGTCTTTCTCCCTTGGATGGAGAATAAAATGCTTCCCGCAGTCTTCCAACTCAAGCAACCTACTGCCGAGTACTCCGGGTATTCAGTAACCCAATGAAAGCTCCCTCAGTGGATGCTTCCTTCTGATGATAGAACTCGATGAGTTCCTTCCTCGTGGCTTTCTGCGCACTCTCTCTACGCCCTCCTGGCGGAGTATCTCTGCCACAGAACACCCAACAGTTATGCTTTCACTGTGCACTCACGCACTTCGCTCAATGTCCTCCAGACAGAGCTTCTCAGAATCCTTAACAGAATTTTGGTCCTTCAGAACTCACAACAGTCCAACAGTCGAGCGCTACACCCTCGGATCCTCGAGACCCGATGGTCAGTCAACTCGCTGACTTCTCCCTGCGAGATTCGCTACTCACGAGGTTGAATAACTTCCCCGTCAACTTCCAAGGTCCGAGGTGCCGAAACTCGTGACCTCGCTCCCTCGTGACTTGGGATACGCAATACTTGGGCCTTCGATCTGCGAGCTTCTGAGTTCACGAGATCCTTATATCTCCACCACCTGTCCACTTGCCAACTCCTATGGACCCACGCTATCCTCGGAGTAGTCGAGATCTCGGTTCTCGCAATCTCGCGACTCTCCTTACCAAACTTAGGACAGTTTACTCCCAAGGTCCCGATAGGCAATCTCGTGAACAATCCAACGGCCCTGACCGACTTGGATCAACGGTGCTGCCCCTCCTAAGCTTTGAATCCTCTCCACGCCTACGCTGTAACTACCTTGCACCTCTGGGAGATCCAACGAGTCTCGAAACTTCGTGAAATATCTCCCAAATATTTTGTCCGTCCATTCTCCCCTTGAGGACTCTGCGAAATAAAGAAGTGTCTCTCCACGAGACTCGTTTGCTCGCTCGTCAACCTGCGACGCTTTCCTCTGACTTCCAACGGCATCTTCCCTGCACTTAATCTTTAGTGAACTCGAAGGTCTATTCCTCCTGAGATTTTCCACAACTTCAATAGTCTCTTAGGAAAAAGAGATCTCTGTGCACGCACTGGCAACTCTGGCCTGAAACCTTTCACGACACAAACTTTCGGTGCTCTTGAATCAACTCTTGATCAGTACACAGAGAAAACAACACAAACCATGAGCTTGAATCAAAGCTTCATTCTATTAATTCAAATGCCTGTACATGGGTGTTCTTCATACAATATTCTTTGCTTGCTCTTCTCCTCTCCTTAATGCTTTCACTATCTTACAATGATACAATGAGGGTGTCTATATTCATTTTCCATCTTGGACTCTAAACTATAAAATATAGACTTAAAAATCCTATCTACCAGCATTAACTAAAATAAATGTCGTCTATCTACCAAAGGACGAGAGCTATTTGCTCAAGGTCCATTAAAATATACAAGTGCACCCTCATAAATGGCTTCATTAAAGGCTTGCGCACAATTCCCAAAGTGTTTTCAAAATTTCATGCTGGCTTATCCAGCTGATCTCTGCTTGACGTGCTGGCTCGCTTGATGAGTTGGCGATGCTCCTACATCATACTCCTCGGCTTGAAAACTTTCATGGGCTCTTGTCCATGAGCTCTAGCACGGTCTGTCCATGCTTCTGTATCTCTGCTTCGGTCTCCCAGCTGGCATATTCCACTGGACGATTCTTCCACTTGACCAGATACTCGAAGTATTCTTTCCTCCTGGTCTTCTTACCTACTCGCTTGTCCAATATGCATTCCATCTGTGGTTTTTCTGCAATCGGCATCTGCTTCCGCCACTGGACTTCTAGCTGTTTATCACTCCCAGCTCCTGTTCCCTCAGCCTTATATGGATATAAGTCTGAGACATTGAATGTCGGATATATCCCGATGCCATCTAGCAATTCAATCTCATACACATTCTCTCCGAATTTCTTCAGGACTCTGCAAGGTCCGATTTTCTTCATTTTCAGCTTGTTGTATGTTCCCCTTGGGAACCTTTCCTTCCTCAGATATGCCAGAACTAGATCGCCAACCTCGAACTGAAGTTTTCTACGATGTTGATCTGCTCTGCGCTTATACTCCTAATTTGAATCTTGCAGTCGCTGCTTCACTCTGCTGTGAAGTTCCTTCATTGCCTCAGTGAATTCCTCTGCGCTAGCACTGCTAGTCGCAGTCTTCTCTGGATATCGCAATTCAGAAAATCCTCTTGGCTGTATCCCATATACAACCTGAAATGGATTTTGGCCTGTGCTCCGGTTCATCGAATCATTGTATGCAAACTTTTCCTGTGGCAACACATTGTCCCAGCTGCTATGGTGCTCTGTCACCAGGCTCCTCAACAAGTCTCCCAGACTTCTATTTACCACTTCTGTTTTCCCATCCGTCTGAGGATGATAAGCAGAACTAAACATCAAGTTAGTTCCCATCTTCTTCCAGAGTGTCCTCCAGAAATGTCCTATGAATTTCATATCCATGTCCGAAACAATACTTTTCGGCAATCCATGGAGTCGAATGACCTCCTTGAAAAACAAATTCGTGATGTGAGTCGCATCGCTGGTCTTCTGGCATGGAATGAAATGTGACATCTTCGAAAACCTGTCAACCACCACAAAGATCGAATCAACACCTCTTTGTGTCCTCGACAACCCTAATACATCTTCTTGTACTTTCAGGGCCCTAAACATTGATTTTTTGGATCACCACAGTCAGATTGTAAATGGAGTCAAATTTTGACAACGAAATGTGTAGTTCTCTGAAATACCTTTCCAACATGCTATCAAATGCCTAAAACAGAAGTTGTATGCAAAATTTATGACCGGGAAGTTGAGGTACCAAATTACACCAACTTACCCATAGGGCCCACATAACGTTTGGTGTTTCACCTTCTAGGGTTAGGTTTTTGGATGTCTAGATTTTTGGCATTCATGAGTAATATGAAAAGGGCCTATGGAGCCTCATTGTAATCCATTTTTCTCATACAGATGCACGTAGCAGCCACATCTCTTCTCAGAGATAACTACCACCATTCGAGCAAGTTTCAGTTCTGCAATTTTACAGTTTCAACCTATTTCATTATTTAATAGAAGATATTGTTCACTGAATATTTGTGTTATTTTTCCTATCTCTGTGTTATGGTATTTAGTCTATAATCAATTCATTCTGCTCCTAAATCCAGATCATTTTGGCAATTATAATAAGTGTGATTTAAAAAAAAAAATGTGTTAGGTGACATTACACATGGCATGTGTGAGAATTTATATTTTTGAAATTTCCAAGCATGTGTGTCAATTTATATCTTTGCAATTTATAGTAGAATACACAAGTGAGAACTAAGGACATATATATATGGATATTCCTCTAACTTATAAGGTTTGTATATGTTGTATCTTAAAGTGGAAAATTAAACAAAATAACAATTTGTTTTAAGGTAAAATAACATATTTTTCTAATGTAAAAGTATACATTTGGTTTGTAAGAAATAAGTACACTAATGTATCTTCCTACTTCCCATAAAAATTGACATAATCAATGCATCTCACGAATAAGAAATGCAATACAAAATATACATGTAACACAAAGTAAGAGTAGTAAAAATTAGGTGACTTTAAACTATGTTCGATTATTATCTCACCAAAATGTTTTTTACAATATCTTTAAGATTGTATGGAACGTTGTCTATACAAATGATAAATAAATCAATTAATTACTTTCATTCACAATTTGGGTGATTGTTTATTGGTAAACTTGAACATGTGTTTGTTAATACCAATGAAGAAGATAAACACTTACTGAGTGATAAACTTATGCAATTCAAGACTAATAAACACTTATAGATTGATCAACTTATGCAACTCAAGACTGATATATGAAACTAAGAGAAAAACCAAAATTAACCTAAAATTGGGCTTTGATTTCATTTATGGATGAATAACGAGTTGTCCATTGCTCTACACTTTTAATACACTAATGAGTCATTTGAAGTGATGATTTTGGTTTTCTACGATTCAAATATTTCAATTGTGGTTGAAAGGTTTATGGAGGAATGATTGTATTTTGGATAAGAAGCAACCAAAAACTTAATAGTCTCACAAAATCCTTGAAGAATGAAGAAAGGCTAGTATAATGGTGCACAACGATACAATTAGTGGTTCTAGAGAAACTTCCAATGGTTGAACATATCAAAGAGACATATATAATCACTCACACGCTCCATCAATATTCAAAGGTAGAGAAATAGAACAAAGATCCCTATTAATAGAGGATTTATAAATAATTTAGTAAAATTAAAATGAATAAATGTGAGTTAATGTTTATCTCATTCAGGTAGGTACATCTAGATATAATAATTATTCCTAAGGTGTTTCTTAATGGGTTGATTCTATGGAATCATTTTCGTCTCTCATATGGTTAATTGCATCAAATGATTTTTTAAGGGGTGATTCTTCTCCCACCTTCTTTGTCTGCCACTGCCTCTTCTTCCTCTTCCATTTCTCTTTGGAAAAGTCACAGTCACATATCCTTTATTATTGCAAGTGGGCATGAAGTTGGACAATTTGGATTTGGAGTTATAGGATCGTTGAAAATATTTTAGGAGATGTGGGATGAAGATGGACCTTGTGAAGTATTCATTTTCCATCCAAAAACAAAATCTCACCATCTTTAAACAACATAACCATCCCAATTCACTTCGGTGTTTACTTTCCCCTACTTCAAGAGTATGCTAGTATTATGTTTGTTCATAATATTTACCGAATGTAAAGCATATGTAGTCACAATGTCCTCTCAAGATCATATTTTTAGAGATCTGTGAAAGCGGTTTGGAATTATCTAACTAGGCCCCTGCATTTAACAAGTTAGTGCTCTTCCAAACCACTAAAGCGTAACCCTAGGTTATCGACAAGGAATTTTGCATGGTTGGTCACGTGTTAAAAAAATGGTACTGCATATTCTATGCAACTTCATAGAGAAAAGGCCACACACATTACTCTCTTGAACTCCACTACAAATCTACCTCTTTTTTCCACTCAACAGTAAATATATTGCAGGTAAATAATACCATGGAAAACATGTCCTACTAAGACAGGATGGAAGCTCTGATGTACTCCATATTTTAAACGTTCCAACCTATTTTTTATATGTGGGCTTCCTAGTTTCACTTAGCAACCGCGGTACAAAAATCGTTTGAATCAACGGTTTTCTAGATGCCATCAACGGTTTTGCAAATGGCACTATAATTGTACAAAAGATTACCATGGGTGTTGCGTGCTTTGTGACTTTGGAAAATTACTGAGGTTACATGTAATAATTTGGCTACCCATCATTTGCATGAATAGACAGATATACAACTAATAATCTGCAATTTATGAGGCTTGTCGATAAGCTATGTTCGCTACTCTCCAACATGAGTTTATGATTGATAGAACTAGGTGGATGTAGTTTGGGAGATTGAATGATAGGTTTCATCATCAGTGAACAATGGAGATGATGATAATCGAATGGCCATCTTGAAAGAAAGTCTATTATCTCTCAGTCAAGCCTGAAAAACATAAATTTTCACCAAACACTGGAGAAATGAGTGGATGAAAATAGTATCTGAGGGAATTATTCTCGATGCCACTGTGATGGAAATCTTGTCCATGGTCCATGAGAGTAATTGATGCAAGGAATATGTCAAAAAAAAAAAATGAGTACACTAGCGCTGACCCCAACCCTAGAATAAGAAGTAAAATCTCTCAACCAATTTTTTTTTTCCAAAGAAAAAAACTTTATATTCCATTATGAAATATACATGTTACAAGAACTTTCAAGAGAGGTCTTTGGAATACCTTGAACTAGACATGGCATTTCTCATTGTTTTCTTATGTTCCGCTATAGTTGTCATAGATCCTGAGCAACTTACTTCGAAAACGAGATTAACCTGATATATACAAAAAAATTGTCCAAACATTTTCTCATTTTCCTTCACTGATTCTATGCATCTGGATTTGGTTATTTCATATTCTTCTTTATTCCTACCAATACCTTAGAAACTGAGGAATTCTAGTCATTTGAGAAAAATTGGGTATTTTTAGAGTTTTCTTTTATTCTACTGTAACTGTCATGAGTCTCCTTTCCAAAACGAGACTACCTTGTTGTATACTAAAAATGTTTGTCCATCATCCTTGCTTTCCTTCATGAGTTCCATGAAAATATCTTTGACTATTACATATACATCTTATTTACATGCCAATATCTTATGAGCTGATAGATTTAATAAAAATACTTCTATAGGCGATGTTCCATTGCTTCTATTTCAATGCCATCATCATACTCATAAAAACCAAAGGCTCATGTAGGCTACAAAGATTCTTTGTATAGTGTATCTTCCTTCGTATTGAGTTCTCTTAGTATATGATGGAAATACAAACTTTCAAAGGCTCAAAAATTGAGCTTGATGCCCCTCATAATGTTTTCCAAGAACTAATTTTGAATAGAAACTCTGTCATTTTCCCATTCGATAACAATTTTGGAATTGCCATATACTTGTAGGTGCCTTATGTCTTTTTGCTTTGTTTCTTCCAGCAGAGTCCAGAAGGATATCAATTCATCTCTGTTATTGGTCCCTCCTCCTGGTGCATATCTGATGTGGTTGTAATGAGTAGAACTGATATGTAAAACCAATTCCACCCCGCATCTAGGGGCTAATCCCGGCAAGCGCCATCGAAGAAACCCCATGGGATGGAGTGATCAATCTCTGGGGAAATTGGATTGTGTTTCTTCTGCTTAGCCAGATCTTCTTTGTAGTCAGACACCATACTTAAAGTGATGGCTGCAATGACTTCCGGAGGAATAGGCTTATCCTTAAAAACAACATTCTTACATGTCCACCATAGATTTGAAACCAGAATTCCTAGGAGACCTACATAAAGGGACACTAATCGGTCCTGGATCCACGCCATGCAACACTCTTCCAAGGATGATTTATTCCAGTTTCCTTGAGCTTTAAGCTTATTCTCGATGATCACGGTAACCTGACCTGCATAAGGGCACGATATGAACAAATGAGACACCGATTCATATTCATAATTGCACAATGCACATCTATTGGGGCCACACCATCCTCTTTTCTGCCCATTATCCCAGGTTAGCAGTTTATTGCTCAGAGTGATCCAAAGAGTTATTTTAGATATTTGTAGGTAATTTAGACTTCCACAAAAGTTTCCACCACCAAATGGTTTGGGTTGTCATTATTTCTTCGAACCAAGCTTTATATCCTAGCTTTACCGAGAAACAACTTGTTTTTGGGTTACGTGACCAACTTAAGGTATCGTTAGTTTCTTCCTCCAAGGAAATACTTTTTTCACAAAAAAGTATGACGTAGGAATTCCATTCTTCACTTAGGTCGTTCGGTAGGTCAAGGGATACAACACTCTTCCATCTCAGGCGGCCTCGTGGCTTGGGAAAACCAATATAAGGGCCATTAATGGAAAATATGTTATTTTCGTGTAACAAATTTAACAGTGGGGGAGATAGTCTATACAAGTCTCTTGCACCCAAACAAGGGTCTACACCAATTCTCATGTTTCTTCCATTTCATATGAACCATACTGTCCAATTTCCAACCAAGGGGAAAGCCTCTACCAGAGCCTTCCACACGATAGAGCCTTTAGGCAATTTTAGGGGAGAGCGAAACCATTATGTTACAAACAGGAAAGGAAAGTTCTTTGAATTCATTATTCTGTCCCATAATGTTGGTCCTTGGGTCATGCACCATAGATTTCGCCCTGCTAATGATTTTGCAAAGGTCCAAATTTCTTTCAAACCCCAACCTCCTGCCTCTTTAGGCATTGCGATCGATTGCCATGTTGCAAGATGTATCCCCCCATTAGTCTTTTGTTGATTCCATATAAAATGAGCACATACCTTTTGGATTTTGTCCATAATTCCTTTAGGAGTTGCTGCTATTGAATTCTAGTAAATTGAAATACTTTCCAGGACCGATTTTACCAAGACAAACCTACCTCCCCTGGATAACAGTATGTTGGCCCAGACCATAACACGAGCTTCCACCTTTTCAATGATCCATTCCTAGTCTTCCTTCCTGTAGAAGTTAATAAATTAAAGTTTATAATGTTTAAAGTTAATAAATTTAATTTAAAAATATAATTTTGACGATAAATGTCGCAATGTGACGATAAATTTTTAATGCCTATATAATTTTTATTTGCCCACTTCTATTATATTATATAGATTTAGTTTTTCAAATTTATTAATAATAAATTAAAACTAATTATGCATCTCTTTTATATAAGGTTGTAAAGCATGTACTTTCTCTATAAAGTTGTAAAGCATGTATTGTTGGTTATGTCTCAGTTAGGGTGTTAATAATATTATGTAGGCTTTAATGGGGAGATGTGACTTATGAATCCACCAATCATCTTTTATGAAATTGTTTTTACTAATTTTTATTTTTACCATACATTTTCTGGAAAAGTATAAATCATTTT
>ML813907.1:197608-222969 GCA_009831015.1 Picea engelmannii
AATTTGGTATGCAGGTTGAAGAAGAGATTGTATGGCCTAAAGCAAGCTCCAAGGAAGTGGTATTTGAAGTTTGATAGGTTTATGACAGAACAGGGTTATAGTAGATGTCATTTTGATCACTGTGTTTATTTTAAAAGGCTAGAAAATGGAATCTTTATTATCTTGCTATTGTATGTAGATGACATGCTTGTTGTAGGGTCTAATATGCAGGATATAAATGTGCTCAAGAAGAAATTATCCAATTCATTTGTGATGAAGGATTTGGGTGCTGAAAAGAAAATCCTTGGCATGAGAATAACAAGAGACAGAAAAAATCACAAATTGACATTGTCTCAGGGTGAGTACATAGAGAAGGTGTTGGAGAGGTTTAGAATGAAGAATGCAAAACCAGTTAGTACACCTTTGGCCAACCATTTCAAATTAACTAAGGAAATGTGTCCCAAGACACGGGGGGAGATAGAATACATGTCCAAGGTCCCTTATTCATCAACAGTTGGCAGCTTGATGTATGCAATGGTTTGCACAAGACCAGATATTGCACATGCAATGGGAGTTGTGAGCAGGTATATGAACAATCCAGGTAAAGAACATTGGGAGGCAGTAAAGTGGATTTTCACGTATTTGAGAGGTACTACTACTCATGCATTATGTTTTGGAGGTTCAGACACTTTTTTATAGGGATATATTGATTCAGATATGGCAGGTGATAAAGGAAATAGGAGGAGCACCACAGGGTATGTTTTTACTATAGGTGGAACAATAGTAAGTTGGATTTCGAAACTGCAAAAGGTTGTTTCACTTTCAACAATAGAGGCAGAGTATGTTGCTGCTACAGAGGCTAGTAAAGAGATGATTTGGTTACAGAGGTTTATGGAGGAATTGGGAAAGAAGCAGGAGAACAACAGGTTGTACTGTGACAGTTAGAGTGCCATTCACCTTGTAAAGAACTCATCCTTCCATTCGAAGACTAAGCATATACAGTTGAGGTACCCCTTCATACAATCCACCTTGGAAGATGGACATTTGAATTTGGAAAAGATACACACTAGCCAGAATCGCGCGGACATGTTAACAAAGGGAGTAACCAGGGAGAAACTGAGTTCCTACTCAGTTTCAGTTGGTCTTCAAGAATGAAGATGAAGATGAGAAATTTTCCAAGTCCAAGAAGGTTCAAAGTCCAGCATATACAATAGGAGTGGATTTGTTGAGATCAGTCTCCAAGTGGGAGATTATTGGTTGTGGAGCCTGATTATCTTCCTGATTCAGACGTCTTTTACTTTCAGCTGTGTTTATACCCCATGAAGTATTTACACCCTAGAATTATGTACACTCTTCCACGTGGGGGAGTGCAGAGGGGGGGTACCCCCTCTGCGCGGTCTGGGGGCAAGTGGGCCCCTAACAAGGGTTCGGGGGCAAAGCCCCAGAAAGAAAGATTGCCTTGTAAATGTATATTGTAATTTCATTCTAAATCTGGACCATTCATTATAAGGTCACAGATCTAACGGTAGAGATTATGTTAGGGTTTTTTTCCCTAGAAGGCAACCCTCTTTTATGAGGGAAATGTATTGCGGCTATGGTTGATGGCAAATATTGTATTCTGAGAGAGGAGACTGTGAGAGAAAGAAGAGGAAGTTACAACAGGTTTTGTTGTAGGTTGTATCCCTTCATTTGTTGGATAATAATAAAGGAAGGAGCTGACAATTTATCTGGTTGACGTAGCCCACATTAAGTGAACCACGTAAATCTGTGTCTCTCTTGTATTGTGTATCTTCTGTGTTTTGTTTCCACATTTATTTTATTTTGTTGCTCCATGGTCTCGTTTTTCTAACACTTCTAACATCCTTCAAATCCCATGATCGAGATCCGACCACGTAGATCCATAGATCTACGACTCTTGTTACCTCGGGAATTCAATATTCAAGAGTTTTGCGATGCAAACTCCTCCTTTCTCTCGAAGTCGATCAACGCTGGGCTGACCGCAACCTAGATCTGATGGTTAGGAAAAGTCCCGAAGCATCCTTGAATCAATGACTCTCATCACTTCGGGCTTCAAAGCTTATCGACACACTTCACCTCAAATTCCCTGGAATGCCTAGTCTTTAGACTCAAGGATCTAGCGCCACACGTCCCCTATATATCAACGAGTGAGAGGGATATTGAAGAATATGAGGATTGACGGTCCTCATCACTTCGTGAATTCGATCTTCAGGGGTTTTGACATTACAACACCCCTGTCCTCCTGAAGCGGTCAATGATGGGCTGACTACATCATAAATCCAACGTCTAGGAAGGAACTCGAAGGATCCCTAGATATACGGTCCTGGTCACTTCATGGCTCCGACCTTCAGGGGTTTTGTATTTAATGCCACTCGACTCTCCTGAAGCAGGACTTTTATGAAGTACAGTGTGCGGGTCCCTCCTCTTGAATGATCGAATGGTAGGTGGGGTTCCTCATGATATCCCCAAATATATGGCTTTCCTTTCCTTCGTAACTTCAACATTCGGGGAGTTTGATGGCATAGAATATCCATTCTCTTGAAGTGGCACTTTGCCAAAGTCGTCTCGACATAGATCCAACGAATGAGGGGACTCCTGAACATTGTCTATCGGTGGCTTGCGCTACTTTGCGATGGAGAGTTGGATCCTGGTTTAGTCGGTAAGATAGGTTCATCTAACCACTAAGGAAACCACCCAATGCCAGTCAACCTTACTCTCAGTTACCTTCGACCGGTTTGCAACTACTAGGGTTGGCAATACTTCGAAGTCCCAGACTTCCGAAGCTCTGAAGTCAGAGGGATTTGGCTCCTTTAGGCTTAGCCTAAGTTTCCTAAGTGTTGTTCATATGGGTCCTCCCAAATGGATCCTGTCCACTCGTCTTCCAAAGGAAAGGATCTTCCCTTTCAAGACTTAGTTCTCGCTATCCTTCCCGAGCTTCATAATGAAAGTATTAAGGACTTGGACATGATATCTCAGTCGCACAACAAGGATTCTGAAGGAGATATCCTCTTCAGATGAACAAGGCCAGATAGATGCAATACTTTCTATCTCTTCCTTCCTATAGGTTTACGTCCCATGACACTTCGAGGGCTAAGTTGGAGCATATAAATGATCCATCAAAAGCATGAGATCACAAGGAAATAAGTGAATACACATAACATAACCATTCAATACATAAACCATCTATAAATAGATAAACACATGCATTCATCCATTATCCCATTTCGATGCATAAGGTATGAAAATACTTATCAGAACTAGACGATGCGATGTGACTGCTGAAAGGGGTGCCTGTTTCCACCCAACCATAGGCTCAGTTACTCCTAATGAATTGACCACTGGCCACCCCTGAGCTAGACCACAATACTTTGAGATTGAATATTTTCTTCTGGCTCAATGAAAGTTAGGGATGAGGGTTACTCTCCTTCTCCCGGCTCACTCATAGATAGGGATGAAAGTTACTCTCCTTTTCCTGACTCAGTCATAGATAGAGACAAAGGTTACTCTCCTTCTCCCGACTCAGTCTCTATTTCCTGCGATTAGAACACACTCTTTTTCATTGTTCTTCCTTGAACCCGAGAGCTTAGTCTCTCATCTCTACACTCTTCGCAGGTCTTCCTCTGCCCACCATGCCTTCCTTTATTGCCTTCCTTACAAAGATTGCATCTAGCCTAAATTCCCAGTCCATGGTCAGGTCTGGAATCCTTACATATGGGCACTCTACCCCATCCCCTCATTAACTCTTGAGGAGGTATTCCCACCTACCAACCTGACTGTAATTCATTCCTAGGTCAGAAGGTTGGGTTTATCTCAACCATTATAGGTTCCCCTCACCATCTCTTTCATACAATTTGTGGTCTCTCTTGGAAAAATCCCTTTCCAACAAACATCCAACACTTATCCATTTTCTAGTAAATAACATAATTTACATTCATTGAACTTTTATACAAAGGTCCATCAAATCAAACATTCACACATATTTAGTTTTCCATAGTCTCTTGGCCCATATAGTTATATTTACAAACTGGGGGAAACAGGGGTGTTACAATCCCCTCCAACTTAAAGGAACATCATTCCTCGATATTCTATCTGTCAACGTGCTTTGTATGTACATAAGTAAACAAAAATTGATATGCTTGTCTCATGGAATCCTCCATTTCCCACGTAGCCTCATTTAGGCCAAAGTGTTTCCACTGCACCTTGACCTGTGAAATGGTTCGGTTCATGAGTGAGGTTTCCTTCCTATCTAATATGCATTTAGGTTCTACCAGGAATTCTCTCTCCGACTCCACCTGAATCATAGACTCGTCAATTATATGATTAGAATCATGTACATATAATTTTAATAACGAAACATGGAAAACATTATGTGCCTTCATTGTGGGAGGGAGTGCTAGCCTATAGGCTACAAGTCCCACTCTATCTAAGATTTCAAAGGGTCCACAATACTAGAGTGCCAGTTTGGCACAAGCTCCCATTCTTAGGGAACTCTTCCTGGCCCTCACTCTGAGATAGACATGGTCTCCTATCTTGAGCTATCTAGGAGTTCTCTTTCTGTTGGCGTAACTCTTCTGTCTATCTCGAGAAATTTTCAGATTTTTCTTTATCTGACACACTTGTTGTTCCATTTCTTTCAGCATGTAGGGTCTGATTGTAATTCTATCCATTGGATTAGTCCCACTGATTGGAATCTTGCACTACCTACCATAGAGGGATTCAAAAGGGATCATCTTCAATGACTCTTGATAACCGTTGTTGTAGGAAAATTATACCAATGGAAGGTAGTCTTCCCACTTCTTAGGTTGATTCATTACATGAATCCTTAACATATATTCTAATATTTGTTTTACTCTTTCTATCTGTCCATCAGTTTGGGGGTGATAGGCTATGCTAAACAACAATTTAGTCTCAAAAACATCCATTAAATACCTCAAAAAGATTGAAGTAAATTATGTGTCTCTGTTAGATATAATATCCCTAGGCATGCCATGAAGTTTGAATATATCCTTCATGAAGATGTTGGCAATATATATTGCCTTGCAAGTTGACTTGACAGGAACGAAGAGAGCAAATTTGCTTAATTTTTCCACCACTACCATGATGGCGTCATTCTTCTTGGCTGATTTTGGTAATCCAGTGATGAAATCCATGGAAATGGTTTCCCATTTCCATTCTGGAATTGGTAGAGGCTGTAACAACCCTGCTGGGTGTCGGTGTTCTACCTTAACTTGCTGGAATTCTAGACACTTAGCTAGATAGTCAGCTATGTCCTTTTTCAATTCAATCCAATAGAATTGTTTTCTAGTGGACGTAATCATTTTATGATAACCTGGATGACCAGTATATGGTCTCTTGTGTAGTTCATCCATTATGAACCTATTCAAGTCATCATAAATTGGGATATACAATATGTTTCTATAAGTCAACAAGCCTTCATTGAGCATCTGATAACCTTCATACTTTATCCCTATGGGCTCTTGCTTTAGGTATGATGTCATGGTCTTGAAGAATGCATATGTTTCTTATGCATTCCTAACTCTTTCCCTGACATCCGTTTCACAGGTGCTTACCGCTGCCAGGTGAATCCTTTTCACACTTATGCTAAGGGAATCAACCACTCTATTTTCCTTTCCTTTGATGTGTTTGATTTCGAAATCAAACTCAGTTAGGAGATCCATCCACCTAGCTTGTCTAGCATAGAGTTTTGGTTGATCAAATAGGTGCCTCAACCCACAGTGGTCTGTCATAAGTACAAACCTCCTACCCAGGAGGCAACGCCTCCAAATTTTTAAAGCATGCATTATGGCAGCCAACTCTAGATCATGGGTCACATAATTGATTTCATGCTCATTTAATTTTCTGGATTCGTAGCAAATTACATGCCCTTCTTGCATAAGGAATCCTCCAAGTCCTTCCTTACAGGCATATGTACAGATGAGGAAGTCATTATTAGTGTCTACAATATTCAACATGGGTGCATGGGTCAGAAGGTATCTTAGTTCCTAAAATCTTTCTTCACATTTTGGTGTCCAAGTGAATTTAACCCCCTTTTTCTGAAGGGCAGTGATTGGACAACCAATCTTGGAAAATCCTTTTATGAAGTTTCTATAGTATCCTTCTAATCCCATAAAGGACATGATATCAGATACATCCTTTGGGATAGGCCATTCAATGATAGATCTGATCTTGTCGGGATATACTGCCACTCCTTCTTCATAAATAACATGGCCTAAATAATGGACTTGCTTCTGGAAAAAGTCACACTTGCTAAGCTTAGCATAGAGATGATGCTCCCTTAGTACCTGAAGCACTAATATAATATGTTCTTCATGCTCCTCTCTGTTCTTGGAGTAGGTTAGTATATCATCAATGAAAACAAAAAAAAAATCTGTCTAGGAATTTGCTGAGTACATTATTCATCAAGCACATAAAAGTGGTGAGGGCATTGGTCAATCCAAATGGCACCACCACAAATTAATAGTGACCATATCTTGTCTTGAAGGAGGTTTTGTAGATGTCTTGATCCTTGATTAAGACTTGATGGTATCCAGACCTTAAGTCAATCTTTGAGAAAATGGAAGCACCCCTTAGTTCATTGAACAAGTCATCGATTCTTGGTAAGGGATACATGTTCTTTATGGTTGTCTTATTGAGTTGTTTGTTGTTACACATAAAAAATACTCACTTTGACAAGTGTCACAAGTGTCGCATGTTGCTCACAAGTGTCGCAAGTGTCGTATGTTGCTCATAAGTGTCGCAAATGTCAAGCAAAGCATACTTCCATGATGACGACACTAAGGAGACACTTAGAATACCTCAAACACCTGATTTGGAGGAAGAGGGATGGTTAACTGAAGTCAGATATCTCTTTCCACCTGAAAGGAGCTTTCAAACTAAAGTTTTAGAAGGGAGTGCTCCCCTACATCACTCTTAGGAGTGCTGGCGCTCCCCTATAAGGTGTTGGGGAGCGTTATAAAACTAAACTACCCCTCTAAAGGAGCGCTACAGATCCTTAGAGCACTGGTGCCCCACTTGAGCCTACTAGGGAGCGCTATAGCGCCCTGATGCCCCTTTTGAGGGAGCATTGTCTAATCTGGGAAGCAGTTGATCTGTTGAGGAGAATAAGGGGAGGATCTTTCAATCTTGGAAGGCAGTTGCATTCGAATTCCTGGTTCAACCATGATCTTAGGAGAAGATCCCTGATCTAAGGAGGGAATTCCTCAAATTACCCTAAAGATACCTCAAGAGGTTAAGCCCCTCTAAACCTATATAAGCAGGCTCTATGATGGTGGAAAAGGGAGAAAGAATTGTAAGCATGAAACCTATGATCTCATAGGAAATACACAATGAACTGGAAGAGAGTAATCAGTGAAGCTACTGTCATCCGGGTCATGGATATTTTGAGCAAGGGTTAGACAAAGGGGACTTGATGAAGCTGTCGCATTCACATCTACGGTTGTAAACTACTTATGTCATTGTTCTCATTAATATGACACGCTTGGCCTATTTCTTTCTAGTTTGTGTTTAATCTCACATGAACTTGTCTATGATAGATATATCTATTTCAAGTCAATATCAACAGAGTAGGAAGCAGTTGTACTATTGTTTGTCTACAGGGATCGTTGAGGAGCGAAAGATTGGAGCTCAACTCGGAGTGTGCAGGGACAAACGCCGGTAAAAGGTACTTCTTTTCTCCTTCCTCCTCATGCATTAGTTTGTATAGATCTGAAAGGAAGTCAGTGTCCACGTTAAGCATCTTTTGTCTTAAGATTTAAGAGTCTATCTCTCAAGAGGATATCTACCTGTTCGCAGGGAGATTTTCCTTCAACAGAAACTGGCGACTCCACTGGGGAGTCTCAAATCGAAAATTTTTAGTTTTGATTTCTCCTCATAGACCTTGTCTTATGCCTTGATTGTTTTCAGACCTGTTGCACCCCTTTTTGATTGATTTCATGAGCTGATTGACTCCCTACCCCATCACACTTAGCTTGATTGACAAGATTAGACTGCAATTTTTGGATTTTTTGACATTTTTAGGAGCTTTTCAAGCTTGGCGCCCCTGTGGCTGTGTTAACAGAACACCAGCACTCCCTGGGTATGTCACACAGAGCGCTATAATGCTTTGTGCACTTTACATCAGAGCGCCAACGCTCTTTTGGCCAAAAACCTTTCCAGAATTGTTTTTTTCAGGGGTCTAGCCTCTGCATTTCACTTGCTGAGCCTCTCTGTGAGTCAATGCTTCTTCCCATTCAACTTTGACATCCTTCCTTCCGAGGAACAAATACCTTGTTGTTTAGGTTTTGTAGCCTTCTTCATTATTTTTTGAGTTTTTCTACTGTTGGGAGTTTGAAATCCATGCTTTGTTTTTCCTTCCTTTTTGGCTAAGCGAGAAACTCTGGTGAAGGACATCAGAAGTCTACGGATCTCTCCATTTGGTTTTTGTTGAGGTCATTGTTCTTCGACATGTTTTTTTGTGTGAAGTTCTTGATTTTCTTTGTTTTTCTTTTCTTTTGCTTCTTGTTTTTGATCACACCAAGAGGGTGTATTGTTTGTATGAAACCTGCTTACGTTTGTCTGAGTTTCCTTGATCCAAAAGGATAATTGGCAGGAGAAATGTTATTTTGAATTAATCGTTATTCGCATACAAACAGTAAAGAGACATCTTCATGATTGATTTTGCATATTAAAAGACATTTTCAAAAAGTTTTTAGCACCACATCGGATTTGATTGAAGAAAATGTGTTTGAGGACATTCCTTCTTAGTGCTTGTTAGTGAAAATAACTCTCTCTCTCTCCCTTAAATAGATATTCATCGAAATGAAATGATTGCTTATCATCTTTGATGAATTTTTTGGGGATTGAGTCATCATTCCATCCGTTTCACTTCCATGCACCCCTTTTGAGTAAAGAACAACTATAAAATGAACACTAATTAAAAAACTATCTAGGACATTTTCTTTTCTAGGATCCTCCACCAATAGTAGACTAGGACTAGTACTTTGGATTAGGCTGTGAGCATAACTCTCCAAAGTTTCCAAAACAAACATTAGCATCCTGAGCTAGGGAGAGTCGAATCCAATTGTCATATAAGTCTACCTGGGATCCCCCTCTCACACAGGGGTTACGCACGAGGTCGCACTCGGGAAAGCTACGGAGATTATCCCTCTGTGGTTTGACTGATTGTAGTGGTCAGATCGTATTATGGGGATTGCTTAAAGGTATACCCACAAAGTTGAGTGGAAGCCTTTTAAGTTGATTTCAGGCTAGATACCCTGCCCGTATGTTCGGACTGGACTGTCGACTGTACCCGCCTAGGGGCTGACTGCGAATCGGTAACCTTAGTGGCCATAATCTTTAGGGTCTTACACAAGGTGACAGTGAAGGGAAGTCTCACTGTACCTGGAGTAGAAATTGGTCAAACTCACTCGGGCTCCTTGGAGGGTAAATCCACAATTACTGCGTGGAAGCTTGCACCAGGGTGAAAGTCCGTTAAGCAAGTCGCCATTGTAACTGTTCCACCATATCCCCACCCCTTCTTGACTTGATCACGCGACGTTGGATTTCATCACCAACTAGTACGATCATCGAGAGAAGGTTTTGTTTGCTTGGTTGTGATTCCTAGATTCTATTAGCGTATGTTGTTTCTTTTCGGTAGGTGGCCATAGATCTTTTCCACCGACTCTTTTTCGCCAACATCGACCCTCCACACCATTCGCAGAGGCTACAGGGACTTCCTCCAGAAAATATGGAAGAGAATACCCCTTTACCCCCTCATTCTATGGAGGAATCTCCTCAACAGAGTGAGGTTCACGACACTATAACCTCCCAAGAAGAAGTTCCCACCCCTTTAGAGAATTTTCGAATTGTTTCAGAGTCTCCGGAGGCTTTTCGCATTCCGTAGGGATATGAGCGACGTGTTCTCCAACTGAATTCAGTCGGTGAATTTGTCGTCGTCAATCCTTCTGACATTGCAACTGGGCCTCATTCAAACCCTTTAGTCGATGATCCCTTTTGGACCGCAGACATTGTTCGAAGTCCACTGCGCATGGTGCGGGATCTTTATGGAACAAGAATAGGTGTTGACGCGCCTATCACCTACACCGTACCTTTAAACCATTTTACCGGTACTACCGTTTTTTCAGCCACACCATTCGTTGGTCCAAACACATCGTCCGTTGGCCCAAGGTCCACTTTTTCTCTCCAGACGACCCACTCTACAATGGTCCCTCACGTTCCAACTATTCCCGCCGGTAATGTGGTGGTTAGCAAAGTTGCAATTGGCACACCAATAACACCTAGACCTTCATCATCACTCCCTTTTGGGTACAGAGCACTGAATTCTTCCGCTATCACTACTACCCAAGTTATGCTGGGAAGTTCCATACCTATCCAACAACCCGAAGGGACCGTTCTTGGTGGTCTTAATCCGTTAAGCGGTACCGGTCAGTCATTTACGTCTGGTTCTCAAATTTCGAGAATTCTACCTCAAGCTGGGGGGCATCCTCCCACCGGAGGACAACTTCCATTTGGAAGGCAACCTCATGCTGGGGGGCAGCCTCAATCCGGAGCTTACCATCAACCGTATGGACAAAATGTGTCTACCACACCCAATCCATGGAACATCCCTTTTCTAGGAAACCCACAGTTCTCGGGGGGACACAATCCTCAAGATCCACAACAACCTCTTCCCCCTCAAGGGACTCATCTATACCCTCCTTATGGAAAAATGCCAAATCCAGCTGATTGTTAGGACCACACTATGTACCTTTTTGCCTATACTTTTTGCCACTATTATACTCTTGATTACCCTTATTTAAACTCATACCATCACTTTACCTGATGATTCCAAAGGTATACAACGTCCTTTCTCATTACTATACGTTTAATCTGTTTTGCATAATATTTTACATTACTCTCGTACATAACCATTGACTATAAATGCATAAGTGTTCAAAACTGCATATTAGCATCTAAGGCCGTTGCTGAAACACAGAACTGTCACACAGTCCAAGGTCACTGTTGCTGAAACAAAGAACTGATGCTGAATCACAGAGCTGTTGTATAGTCCGAGGTCGCAGATGCTGAAACACAGAGCTGTTGTACAGTCCGACGTCGCAGAAGCTGAAACACAGAGTTGTTGTACAGTCCGACGTCGCAGAAGCTGAAACACAGAGTTGTTACAGAGTCCAGAGCTGCAGATGCTGAAACACAGAGGAAACCGCCAGGACCGACGATGCTGAAACACAAGGAAGCCGTTACAGTCAGCGGTCAACAAAGCACCAACCGTCTCTCCCACATAAGAATGCCGACACAATTAAGAGCGCAATTCACGTGGCTGAAACAACCCACGAATTACGATGCTGAAACAGCATCAGCAGCAACGAGAAGAAGCTGTTACACCAGCTGTAACAACAATGCCTCATTCATTTCCTGTAATAGCATTTGGTTGCGCAAGACTAGGACCTCCGAGTCTGGTTTAGAAAGTAGATCCAACTAAAGATAGGACTCAGATACACTTTGTAATTTTGGATCAATTGTATCGAAGGGGTTCCCTCTTTAATGGGGAGGAAATTATCATTCGATTTTACCCAAGTTTTTATGTATTGAACGCTTCAGAGAGAGGGACTCACTCCATTTTTCTTAGACTGTAATATGACATTTTGACAGATGAATAGAAAATTGTTTTGAGCATCCATCTCTAAGCTTTTTTGTTTTAGGGGAATCTTGTGAGAAGGTAGGGCCCACCTTCATCACAAGATTCACCCGTTAGTTTTAGAAGTGTGTTAATTCAATCTCTGTTTATGATTTGATTAGCTTTTGTTTGCTGAAACACTACTGTTAATGAATTCTGCTTTGCTGAAACACGACTGAACCCTGTCTTAGTTTATTGAATGAATTTCGTAATTCTGTTTATTAGAAATATTGTGTGATGATGTTATGGTGCTAGCCAGAGATTGGGTAAAGGGTCCCTGCTCATAAAGGAAGGGATCAGAACATCCATTACTCTGTAGATTTCGATTCCTGTTACAAGTGTGTTAGCCAGAAACTGCGTTAAGGATTCCTGCTCAGACAGGAAGGAATCAGAACACCTTGTCTTCTGTAGATTTCATTTAACTCAGCAAGTGTGCTAGCCAGGGATCGGGTTAAGGGTTCCTGCTCAGACAGGAAGGAATCAGAACACCTTGTCTTCTGTAGATTTCATTTAATTCTGCAAGTGTGCTAGCCGGGAATTGGGTGAAGGGTTCCTGCTCAGAAAGGAAGGGATCAAACCATCCTGTTCTCTGTAAACTTTAATTCCACAAGTGTGCTAAAATGGAAATAGGGCTTAAGGCTCCTGCATAGAAAGGAAGGAACTAGACAACCTTGTTCTCTTCTAGATAGGGTTAAGCTTTCCCTGCATTACTGTTTTCATGAAAGAGTGTTAATCAGAAAAAAAGTACTGAAGTCTCTGTTTGAGAATAAGGGTCATGTTCTCTGGTTACATAATAGTTGTTCTTTCCTGTTGCAATGTTATTTTAAAATGTAATCCAAGATTCTTTAATTTAATCTTCAAGATCTACAATAGGTAGGTTGCTTTCCTGTGATTTAATTCATAACTTCAGTGTATTCAAGCAAGTGTGATTAGTATAGTTTCTTTTACTACAACTGTAAGTTTCTTTTGGAATTGAGCATATATAGTGCGTGGTTATCTTTGAAACAAAATACTTCCCTGGGTTGATAATTTATGTATCACTTGGTTGTTTGAATCAATCAAGCAATTATAGTGACCAACACTTATAATCCTCAAAACCCATCCGGTTATCCCCCACTCACACATGTTTCTAAAACTCCCTCAAATCCTGTGTACCCTGGTCAACACCAACATTATATGAGAGGATCCATTGGTTACAATTATCTGTCTAACCCAGTGTATGGTCCTACCGGTGTTCCTATGTCACACCAGTATTACCCATAGGTTAACTGACAACTACCCTTCCTAGTGACTCTGGACCTTCCAGACTTGTCTCGGTTAACGAATGATCCTATTTTTCATTCTCCGGTTTGGCCAGCTATCCCAGCTAAACTTCCTTATGATATTCCACAATTCGATGGAAAGTCTGGAGAAGACCCAAACAACCACGTGATGACTTTCCATTTTTGGTGTTCATCCAACTCCCTCATGGAAGATTCTATACTTTTGCGTCTTTTCCAACGAACACTGACGGGTTCTGCAACGAAGTGGTACATTGAACTACCACGAGCTTCTTTTCACGATTTCAACTCCCTTTCCATGTCCTTCCTCACACACTTCCAACTACCCATTCGATACGAGACGGGTACTGAACTATTGACCTCCCTTCGTCAGACAACCTCCATACATATCTCTGATCATATTCATGAATGGAGACGATGACAAAGGTTAATCAAAGCGGTCATTCCTGACCAATTATTAGCGGAATGGTTCACCAAATTGATATTACCCCAGATCGCTCATGATGTTGCCATGGGTGGTGTCGTCACCGAGTAAGAAGCTATTGCTCGAGCCCAGTACTTAGATTTTGTTTATTCACAATCTGGTACTCTGTATGAGTTGATACCAAATGCTACCCGTTCCACTAATGATCCATCGAAACCATCATCTACCTCGCACACAGATGGAGTTATTGGCTCCGTCAAATCCCAATCTACTTCCCAGTCAACTGGAACAACCCAACGGTCCGCTTCGACGCCTGCTCCTATTTCGACTGCACCCTCTTCTACCCCCCCTCAAACTTAGGTCTCTGAGGTGAATACGGTCCAATCAACCCCTTCAAAACAACCTGGGGGCAAGAAGAAAGCAAGAAATAAACCAAAGAAAAACAAAAACAATGAACAACCAAAAAATCAAACTCAAACCCTTGCTGTCGGAAAACAACCACAAGGAAAACCAAAATTCCCATGTCTCATTTGTGGTGATGATCACTACACTTGAGACTATACACATCATGATGAAGTGGCCAATATATTTAAGGGAAAATCACAACCCGCTATGCTTACTTAGCCTTTTCCACAACAACAATCTTTGGTTTCTCAAACCCCCACTCCAGGGGGCAGTTCCAACCAACCCCATGATGAGGCCTCGACACGTGCCCACATTTACACGTTTAACAAGATTAATTTGACCACTCGCATTGTGACATATGACACACCGATTAAACCTGATAAGCCGAAGACTACAAACGATTCCTTATCGGACCCATTATCATCTTCCGTTAGTCCTCCATCTGCTAGCCCTCCATCCGGACTACTTCAGATCGAGAATCCTTCGTTTGACTCCATCTTGCGCCCTCCTAACAACACTATCAAAAAATCTACCTTCAATCCTAGTTCACGAGCTGCCCAAAACTACAACATTGTTGAAGATTTGGCTCAAGCACCATGTGCTATGTCCGCTTTGGAAGTTCTACAACACTGTCCCTGCCAACATAGAATGCTCTTAGCTTCCATCAGTGTTTTCGATCCCGAGTCATCTAATAACCTCATGTTTAATCTGGATGATCATCAACCTCGACTCTCCCACCAACAAGATTTTCAAATCAATGTTGTTGTTCACAATCAAGAAATCCACCGAACTATCTTGGATGAGGGAGCCTCTACTTGTGTCATGTCTTTAGCTTGTTGGAAAGGCTTAAAATCACCCGCCCTTAACAAATCCCCTACGATGTTACGCACTTTCGATGGGCGAGGTTTTCATCCTCACGGAATTTTACAATCCTTAGCCGTTCAGTTGGGCGGAAAAACTGTTACTGTCGATGTCAAGGTGGTCGATGCCCCCCTCGATTACAACCTACTACTTAGAAGAAGTTGGTTCTATGTTGTGACTGTCGTCGCCTCATCGGTGTTTCTATGTGTACAATTCCCCCATCAAGGTAAAATTGTCACTATCGATCAACTAGATTTCTGTACACCCGACATTTGTGCCCCTGTCACCAACAACATTCCTTTTTTGGGAGACCACCCAGTTACGTATGAAAGCATTGGTGTTGACTTGTTGAAATATTCTAGCCTTATGGGTACCTTCCCTACACCACTTCCACCCACCACACATCATATTTCCACCGTCAATATGATTTTGACCATGCCTTATCAATCTTTGGAATCATATGACCCTTGGATTGTACCTAGTCCCATGGAATTCGATGTGCTCGGTGACACCATGCCACTTAGCCCAGTCAAGGCCGCATACATGGCTATTCAATCTGCCTCTCCCTCCCCGGACAAACCCCATCTATTGGCACCTAATTCCTACTCTATGTCGTCATGGTTGGATTCCCTATCGTCTGCAATCGATTACATTTCCCAAATTTTCCCTTCCAACGAATCTATAATGGAAATGCTTAGTATTGACGATGTACCTTGGGATGATAACCATCATCGATCCTCTTTTCTTCCCCCTCTGGAAGAAATTCACCAAGACATACACTCTGTCTTCCCTCCTGATGTTACCAATTCTCCACAATCTCCCATCCTCACACAAAACACCCCTTTCATCTGGGATGACATTGCTCAATGGTCATTTGATGATCTCAAGCATGCCTTGACCCACGCACCTTTGTTGCACCCTCCAGAGTATACAAAGGACTACATCCTTTACTTAGCTGCCTCCACTTCCACTATTGCAATGGTGTTAGTTCAAGAGGACCCCAACGGTGAGGAACATGTGATCTATTACCTAAGCAAGAGTCTATCTGGACCCGAACTCCGATATTCACATGTAGAGAAACTGGCTCTGGCATCCGTCATCGTTGTCCAGAGATTTCGCCATTACATATTACTACGCACCACCACGGTGATTGCGGACTCAAACCCCATGTACCACGTCTTGACACGTCAAGTGCTCGGGGCAATACTCTAAATGGATCATCATCCTTCAGGAATTCGATCTTGAATTTACAATGTCCAAAACCAAAAAGTCCCTCATGTTTGCGAAGCTCATTTGCGATCTCCCCCATGCTGATGAAGACATCGAACCTAGAGATTCTCTCCCTGACGAAACTCTTTTCCTCATCATCACCTCTGATCCTTGGTACGGAGACATCCTCCTTTACCTCCAAACCCAACGTTTTCAGCCTAACACTTCCCGTGAAGAGCGTCGATGTATTCGCCGCCATTCTCGTCATTATCTTATCGTCGGCAACACCTTGTATCGTCGTGGTATTGACACTATCCTTCGACGATGTCTGATTCATGCAAAGGATGAATGCATTATGAACGATTGTCAACTTGGAGCCTGTGGCGGTCACCTTTCTGGGATGGCCACAGCCCAAAAAATTCTACGTGCCGGCTATTTTTGGCCCTCGATTTTCAAAGATTGTATTGAGGCAGTCAAAAAATGCCCACCTTGCCAAGTTTTCAACAACAAGGCACGAACCCACCCTGCTACGCTGCACCCCATTATCGCCATCGGCCCCTTTGCCAAGTGGGGTATCAATTTTATGCAATGCAAGCCTACCTCAGTCGGGGGGCATAGTTATATAATCGTCGTCGTCGACTACTTTACAAAATGGGCTGAGGCTATGCCTATCTTTCTGAACGATGGTCGTACCGCAACTCTGTTTGTTTTTAACCACATCATAACTCGTTTTGGTGTACCACGCGCCATTGTCACCGATCACGGTTCACACTTTAAGAACCAGATGATGAGTGAATTGCATGCCAAGTTGGGTTTTCGCCATGAAAACTCATCCCCATACTATCCTCAGGCCAACGGACAAGTTGATGCCATCAACAAAGTCCTCAAAACCATGATTCAACACATGGTAAGGGAAAATAAGACATCCTGGCATCTACAAATTTTCTCCACTCTCTGGGCTTACCGTACTTTCGTGAAAACTACAACTGGATTTACTCCTTTCCAGTTGGTATATGGCATCAAAGCCGTTTTACCAATCAAGTGTGAGATTCCATCTCTGAAACTTAAAGTAGAACTCCTACCCCATACTTCTGCTGAAGAAGAACGTTTCTTATATCTATCCAAACTGGATGAAACATGTCGTGATGTCGCTCTCATTAACGAGGCACATCAGAAATGGATAAAAAGTCAATACAACAAATCCATCCATCCTCGGACTTTTGCAGAAGGAGACTTAGTCCTTGTCTATGAACAAGCTCATGAAAAAATAGGGATAGGTAAATTAGAACCTTTGTGGCATGGCCCTTACATCATGAAACGTGTTCTACACAGAGGCGCCTAAGAGTTAGTCGATTATGATGGAATTTCCCTAGGGGAGCCTCGGAACGGGATTTACCTTAAAAAGTACTATGCCTAGATCACCTAGCATGTGTACATTGTACATTATTGTATTTTAGTTTGGTGTGTCTGTTTCTTTTGCGTGCTCGAGTCTTTACCATTGCCACTGATAACTGTGCCTTGTGTTTTCATGCGTAGATGACGTCTTCCTTTCCTATCTTTGTCGGATTGCGGATGCCGCTAGTCGACACACCCGGAATATTGCTTCGGCAGCATGGGTCATTTACCAATTTGACGAGGTGGTGAGTTCAGGAGGTATTTGCTTAGGACCAACAACTAATAACATGGTAGAATATCATGCTGTCATCGGACTTTTGACCCAAGCCTCCTCCCTAGGTATCTCTCGTATCATTGTTTACTTAGACTCCCAACTCGTGGTCTATCAACTCAATAGAATCTACGCTATTCGTAATCCTATCCTGCTACGTCTCCATCTACAAGTTCGTTGTCTCGAACGAATGTTTGATTACATTGAATACAGACATATTCCAAGAGAACTCAATAGTGTTTCAGATTCGTTAGCTAATTACATCATGGATCGGTATCTCGCCCATAGATAAGATTTCATAAGGGAAAACAAATTGTACATCACATGTAAATTAAAACACATCACATAAAAGGCATCATCATGTACAAATGTTTTGGCACTGTAAAAACTTGGAACTGTATATATATACATAGCGTGACTAAAAATGTTTTGATTACATCAAAAATTACGTAGAATAGCAAAATGTCGGGTCTTTACACCCATACAGCATCGTCTGACAAGCCATACAAAAAATACAATCACCAGAGAGACTCTAATCTCCCTGCACTGCATTGTGCTGAGAGTAACATATCACTGCCCGCACTACGCGTCTCAGTAGAGAATTAACATTCTCTGGCACCCCCACAGTGTGCCTCTTCAGATGTAAAGGCACTTCTCCCCTCCGTAGAGGAGGAATGCCCATTGTGAGGCCTTGAAGGTTTCTTTCAACCTCCCAGAGACCTATCACTGGTGCCCCCGGATCTGCTACAACTGGAGCACCCCCACAACATCTTGGTATCGGTATCTCAGCCGGGTGCACTGCTCCCTTGTCTGCATGTTGAAAACAATACATCCATTAAACACTCTTCTACGTACCCAAAAAAAATATATACATTAAAAAAACTTAAAAAACAAAAACTAGACAAGGTGTTGCTTAGTCTCTCACCTAACACATCCCAATCTTCCCCCGCAGGTAGAATCAAATCCATGCTCCTATGAAATTCCACCTTGGCATACAGGAAGTCTTATATCCAAAGATACTGGTGTCTCAGCCAAGCGAAGAAGTCACCGGTGAAATGAAACTCTGACTCTGCCACTAGTCTCAGAGACAGACTAGTCCACCGTTCCATCCGTGGTACTTCCACTGGTCGTACTACCAGTGATATCTAAGGCTGCATCTGGGGGATGTGCTCTAAGAAAAATGAGACCAAGAAAGAGCCGTATCCGAACTGTTTCTGCCCCATCTTACACCGCGAAACCTGTTCCTTCACATTCCGAAGGAACCCTGCGCTCCAGTTAAACAGTGTTGGCTCCAAACACTGTACGCCATAAGCTACCTGTGATCTCAACACCAGATGTGCGCTAGTTCTTCCTGTCAAACTTGTGATGGCAAACAAAATAGATTGAAGGGGTAACTCTCGGATATCCTTGATAGGGATTCTACCCCCCACCAATCTTGCTCCTAGGACACAATGACGTGCCAGATACACGCCACTTGCTCAGGAAGCGCCCTCTGTCTGGAAAAAGATATATGAACCCCTCTTTTCGAGAGGCCAGTCACGAAATATACATCTTCCAACTCGATGGTTATAAGCTATGTTCTGATCCAGAACCCTTGCTCCGTGACATCCCATAAGCTGATTATGTGCTCAAGTAGAAGAATCTCCTTCTTCATCTTTTGCAATTTGAATAATTTCAGTAGGCCACAAGCTCTCAACGTAGCCTGCATGCAAGGACTCCATAAAGAAGCCAAATAATTGATCTCATGCTCTCATTCTTTCCACTCCCTCATGGTCATAGAAATCACCTACAAAAAAAAAAAAACCAAAGAATTTCATTATTTCAAATTTTCGGCAATTTCGGCAATTTCTTAAGCGATTTAAAAACATGAAATCTAATGCCCACACTATTTGAAAAAGACCATGCCCTCTTTTCATTACTTAATAATCCAAGTGCAACAATAAAACATTTAAAATTAAAACAATTTCCATCAATGGCTGCGTGGGCATATGTTTGAGTTTTTTATGGATTCCTCGACAAAAACGACCTATCCACCCAAGTGTCAAGGCGTTGGCATCTTTTCTATCACCTTTTAAACATGTTTTTGCAAAATAATGTCTTTTTCCCATCGTTTTTAATAGAGGCCGATTTGATCTTTTTTGGAGCGACCTAGGGCTTCATTGTTTAATTTAATACTGCTATGAAAATGAATATTAAACCATGTAATTGAAAGAAGGGGAGATGAAGATCTACCTGGTCCAAACGGCAAGAGAAACGGTCAACCGTAGCTCCAGTATCAAGCGAAACAAGATCCACCTCCAAAGTGAGAATCTCCACTGTTACAAATCCTTATGCAAAATGAAATGGTAAATGAAGATTTTTCCTCGTATTACTATAAATTTCCATTTTTTATAAGGTATAGTTATTTATGGGTTTCTCTGGAAATATAATGGCTTCACTAAACCTCTGGATTGCATTTTTGACACCACAGTTTTCCCAGCAATTCTGATCATTTTTTTACCTTGTCACATCCATGAGCATAGTCTTAGTTCGTTTTCAAGATCGAGAATATGAGAACGCACCGGGTAGACTTTTATCTCTTTTTCGGACCCGCATGGACACACGAAAAAGGAACCCCCTGGAGTCATCTTTAAACTCTTTTTAGACTCTCTAAATATGAATAGATCATCGAGTGGTCTTGCTTCCTTTCACACTCATTAAAAGGTTCGAAAGGGCGTCTTTCGAGTGGTAGTTTATCTCTTTTTCGGCCTCGTGAGACTAGCTGTACGAAAAAGGAACTGAGAGAGTTCTCTTTTGAGTGTTTTTACAGACTCTATAATCATGAAAAATCTTCAAGTTTTCTGTCTTTGGACTCACTAAAACAAACATCGACAGGCCCATATGGGACCAAACCCTTACTTCTTCCAGTTCGTTAAACAAAGGAAGAGGAACTTACTGCAGGTGAGTTATATCGAGCATGTGTTACCCTCATCGATCTCATTAAATTAAAAAGAGGTACTCATCTATCTGGATGGGGGAAAATTTGAAAGAAGCAAGCCAAGCAGTCTCTTGAGAACATTACCAAGTAATTCTTAGAGTCGCCCTTGAACACGACACTTTGTCTTTTGCACGCATTTTAATCCACTGAACCTCTGCACTGAACCAATTCTTATTGTTTCTTTCACTCCTTTGGGTCTCCTGACGTAAGTCACAGCATCCACTGCATCATCAAGTTTTGGTCCATGTCATGTTTTTGCTGTTGTGCCTCAGTGTTCAAGGGAAGTATCCGCCTCGAGAGTCAGCCATCACAAATATCTTGTCTCAATACTTGTGTCAGTCCATGTTCATTTGATCAACCAATTACATCTCTGTGTCTATTTCATGTCGTTGATGGGGGATACATCAAGGCCCTCCTTCGACGAGTCTATTCCTGTCGACTTCAACACATCATCCAGAAACTAGGCTTAGAAACGAGTTAGTACTTTGGGACCTGCATGCCTCAATGGCAGGCCTCCTCAGGTCTGACAGCAGGTTTACACCATTGACCTCTAATCGGATGATTCCATGGATGTTAGACTCTATCTCATCCATTCACATTCGTTGGAATGTACTAAAGTACCTTGGGAATCATTGACATTAATGGTGATCTCCCTCGAGCTTGTTAACAGTTTACCTCATTGATCGGTAATCAAGTGGTTTCTGCCATGTTCGACATCAGGACATCTATTCACATGGTTATATTCGTACTACATCAGGATCGGTAATAAGACCCTGGGTTGAGTGATCACTTTGATATGTAATTTTCCCAGGTTGCGAAGGAGTTTCTCTTGAACCATGACACATATACTGTTACATAGATCCACTTTGTATTGGTCATGGCTATGTCTTGTCATCTCGTAGATACACTGTGTATTCTTTGTGGCTACGATCAGTTCAGGTCATCAGAGTATAGATCCACACTATATCCTCGGTGGCTATACCTTTTTATCAATACAATTTTGGATCCGCAGTGTATTTTATGGCGGCCATATCTTGCAAGTCTTGATCACCCAAGCATAGGTATGCCTGCCTTGGGTTTGAAACACGTCATGATATTTGTTGGATGTTTGTGTGCAGCTTCTGTCAGGTTCTCCGAGTCTATACCCTTGCTTGAAAGACTACAAAGCATTTCAGTTATCAGTTCTTATATTCTAACTTCATACTTTGGGGGGCAATCTGTTACACATCAAAAATACTCACTTTGACAAGTGTCGCAAGTGTCGCATGTTGCTCACAAGTGTCGCAAGTGTCGTATGTTGCTCATAAGTGTCGTAAATGTCAAGAAAAGCATACTGCCATGATGAAGACACTAAGGAAACACTTAGAATACCTCAAACAACTGATTTGGAGGAAGAGGGATGGTAAATTGAAGTCAGATATCTCTTGCCACCTGAAAGGAGCTTTCAAACTAAAGTTTTATAAGGGAGCGCTCCCCTACATCACCCTTAGGAGCGCTGGCACTCCCCTATAAGGTGTTGGGGAGCGTTATAACACCAAACTTCCCCTCTGAAGGAGCGCCAGATATCCTTAGAGTGCTGGTGCCCCCCTTGAGCCTACTAGGGAGCACTATAGCACCTTGATGCCCCTTTTGAGGGAGCATTGTCTAATCTGGGCAGCAGTTGATCTATTGAGGAGAATAAGGGGAGGATCTTTCAATATTGGAAGGTAGTTGCATTCGAATTCCTGGTTCAACCATGATCTTAGGAGAAGATCCTTGATTTAAGAAGGGAATTCCTCAAATTACCCTAAAGATACCTCAAGAGGTTAAGCCTCTCTAAACCTATATAAGCAGGCTCTATGATGGTGGAAAAGGGAGGAAGAATTGTAAGCATGAAACCTATGATCTCATAGGAAACACACAGTGAACTGGAAGAGAGTAATCAGTGAAGCTGCTGTCATCCGGGTCATGGATATTTTGAGCAAGGGTTAGACAAAGGGGACTTGACAAAGCTGTCACATTCGCATCTATGGTTGTAAAGTACTTCTGTCATTGTTCTCATTAATATGACACACTTGGCCTGTTTCTTTCTAGTTTGTGTTTAATCTCACATGAACTTGTCTATGATAGATAGATCTATTTCAAGCCAATATCAACAGAGTAGGAAGTGGGTGTACTATTGTTTGTCTACAGGGCTCGTCGAGGAGTGAAAGATTGGAGCTCAACTCAGAGCGTGCAGGGACAAACGTCGGTAAAAGGTACTTATTTTCTCCTTCCTCCTCATGGATTAGTTTGTATAGATTTGAAAGGAAGTCAGTGTCCACGTTAAGAGTCTTTTGTCTTAAGAGTTAAGAGTCTAGCTCTCAAGAGGAGATCTACCTGTCCGCAGGGAGTTTTTCCTTCAACATTTGTAGTCTATGCACAATCGGAGTGTGCCATCTTTCTTTTTCACAAACAAGGCAGGTGCTCCCCATGGAGACACGATGGGATGGATGTAGCATTTTTTCATCATCTCCTTCATCTGTAGCTTGAGCTCAACTAGCTATGGTGTACTCATCCTATAGGGTGTTCTAGACATCGGCGCTGCTCCTGGTGCAAGTTCTATCGAGAAGTCGATGTCTCTTCTCGGAGGTAGACCTAGTACCTCTTATGGGAACTTGTATTTATACTCTCTTAATATGGGGTGGTCCTCTAGGTTTGTTTTGTCATCCTTAATAGATTCCAACACATGCACTACATATAGAGGACATCCCTTTCTTCAATACTTTTTCATTTGATGGGATGATATTCGTCTCATTGAGACAGGCTTCTGAATCCCTTGGAGGGTTATTTTTCTCCCTTCTTCATTTACACATTCTAAAGTTTTATGGTAATAGTCCAACTTAGTTTTATAAGTAGCTAACCAGTCCATACCAATCAACAGGCCATAATATCCTAGGGTAAGTATGTTAAGGGTCATTTGGGTGGGCAATTCATCCATAATGAATTGGCAAGCTGGTATAACCTCTACTACTTTTCTTTTGGTTCCAGTGGCTAGTTGTACCAACCATGGATTAACATGTATAATTGGTTTCAGTTTACACTTCTCAACAGTCTGAGGGGCCACATAACTCAAATTATAATCAAGGTCAATTAAAATGGAAACTATATGGTTGGTGATCATACCTTCCATCTCCACCACTGAAGCTTGGTGGTTGGCTTGTTTATTATCCAAGGCTACATAGATCCATGGCATGCTCCTAGCCACATCATTGACTGTGGTAGCTTCTTGGATGTTGTAGACTCTCCTACTGTTATGTTGTCTATGTGGGAAATCTCTTAGCATATGTTCTTCTCCACAACCCCAACATTTCAAGGGTTCTCGCTTTGGGTTATCAGTATTTCCCTCGGTTGCTCCAAATGGTTTATTTCCACTCTGGGAGGGGAAATTCTGCTGATACACACTTTTAATAGGAAGGATCATCTAAGAGTTCTTCCCATAGTTGTTAAATATTGAGGATTTAAACCCCTTCTTCTTGAATCCTGCGTTACTCTTCTTCTTCTAGTCCTCGTGAGGTTCTGTTTGTTTCCCGAACTGTTCATGACAATACCTTTCCTTCTGGATAATATCTTCTAGGGTCTTTGGCTTGTCAAACTCAATCCTATTCCGGTAGGACTAAGCTAACCCACTAATCAATCGTTGTACTTTTACCTTTTCATCCTTTATGTAGGGTACATATCTTATCATCTCAAGGAATTTATTGATATATTCCTTTATGGTGAGTTGTCCCATCTTGAGTTCATAGAACTCTTTAGTCTTCTCGTTAAAGTATTTCTCTGATAGATACTTATTCTTGAAGTATTCCTCAAATTGTTTCCATGACAAGTCCTTCTCATGGATTCCTTTCACGTTCCTAAGGTCTTCCCACCAAATGGAAGCCTTTCCATTCAGGTTGAAGATGGCTATTTGAGCCTTCAAGTTTTCAGAGTAGTCATGGACTCTGAAATACTTCTTTAAACCAAGAAACCAAGCTTCTCCTTCTTCCCCTTTCTTAATATCTCTATTGAAAGAGGGTTGTTTGGATTTCTTGAACTCTTCAGGATAACGACGTTTGGAATGATTTCCTTTCTTTCCTTTTCTTTGAGAATGTGAGCTAGTTTTGCTACTAGAAGATCCCTTGGAGTAACTGCCAGTTTCCTTTCCAGAGGACTCTCCCGATGAGTTCCCCCAATCTCCAGGTTGGACCTTCCTCGAGGTACTCTTCCTAGTGTGGCCACTTATGGGACCATGTTTTCGTATCTCGGGTAGAATTTGACTTCTCTTCGTATGTCATCCGTCCACATGACTGGTTGTGGGTCCATGTTGCAGCTACCTCTGTATGTCAGATAAGGTCTGCAGCAAGACTGTATTAATTTATGTTTGTTTTTCTTGCTCCTTTATCAATCTCTCATTGTCAACCTTGCAACTTTGTAATTTGGCCATGAGGCTCCTTACAGTTTTAGCCAGATCTGAAGGGGTTTCCACTGCCCTTATTTCGTCAAATTCTTCATCTCTATTGTGGGAGCCATTCCCCACTTCATGGCATGTCACCATCCTTTATACTTGTAGTTTCCCACAATTTACTAACTGCTTGCGTGCTGACAAAACACTTACTGTTAGCCAACAATCTATTAGTTTACGAATAACAAACAATTTATATGTTTTAAATACACACACACAATAGAAAGTTTCATTCTTTTCTTCGGTAAAATTTTAACCAGACTCTTTAGGAAAGAGGTAATATAGGGTGTCACCCTTAAAATTCCTTTAACCAAAGCGTTGTAACCATGCTCTGATACCAATTTGTAACACACCCGACTCCTGAGTATCTTTCCTAGGGATGGGGCATCAA
>ML813908.1:0-15248 GCA_009831015.1 Picea engelmannii
ACCTTTAAACAATCCTATCCTTCCTAAAGAAGGTACCATAGTAGGATTTCCCAAGATTCCCCAAGCTTCTTCTGTCATAATATTCACTTGTGTTTCTTCATCCAAGACACAGTCTATGTCAAAGTATTCAATTGTTGTACTTATGCACTGTTTTTCTTTTAGGATTTCTGGTAAACTGACATCTTTATGGACATCCATTATTTCTTTCAACTGTAATAACGTAGTCTGAACTTCCTCTGACCCTTTCTCTTTAGAAATTTCTAACATGCTCTTAGTCTCTTGACTTCATAGTTTTCTTGTCTTTTGTTCATCCCTTCAACTTTAGCAATAATCCATGGACAATCCTCAACCTCATGACCAACAATCTTACAACAAAGAAAAATAGGTCCTACCTCAGGACATTCCTTAGCAATATGTCCCGGTCTTCTGCAGTTATAACACAAAGTCAATCCTCTTTTTCTCTTATATGTTCCCGAACCTTTTCTATACTGTGCATTTCCTCTAGGATCATAGTGTTGGACCTACAATCTGCAAAAAAATATTCTAGGTTCCTGCATCCACTTATTAGTCAAAAAAATCTTTCTATGCATAGGAATAGCATATCTTTCTTCATTTCTATTAAATTTACTCACATCAACTCTTTCTTTCAACTATGCCCTAACCTTCATACTAGGACACAATCTATTAAAAATACTTAAGTTCATGCTTTCGAAACAAAAAATTTCACCTATCTTTCTCTTGCCAAAGCACACAAGCTACCTCTTTTCTTTAGATCAACTTACTTTCTTAGCAAAAAGCTTCGCAAGTTAAGTAGAGTACTGTGAACTTTAGCAACAAATCTATGCACAAAGCTTCTCTTTTTCTTTACTTCAATTCCCAACATTCACAGTTTCAGGCCCCGGTAGTAGAACCATTTGTTGGCACAGGGGCATACCCAAGGTTCAATGCTTAACAACGCACCAACAAAACTTTGACTACCGACCCTTTCGGAAACACCTGTGAAGCAAGTGAAGTCTCACCCAAGGTAGAAATAGGGGGGGTTACAAGACATAGGTGTCTATAATCAGGCTGGGACAAAGATATATGATACAATTGCTTCATAGAATATTCTATTAACACTTAGAAGGTGACATGTGTTAGTTTACTAACCCTATCAACTCCATAGAACCTAGAGATAGATCGACATAGTAAGAAACGACAATATACCTTGAGTACTTATCACATAGAATTATAGATTAAATCTAGCATTCATCAACACAAGTAAAGCACTTAAGCAACCATAAGATCTATCTATCATACATAGTCAGGGATGATTTTAAGGATGGAAATTTGTTTTAAAATTTAGAAACCTTGGCGAATCTTACTAATCCTTCATATGCCAACTATAAATGTTTGGCAATATTTTTGTAAAAATATTCAAATTTATAAGGATTTTATATAGTTTTTATAAAATTTTGGTGATTTTTAAGGTAAAATAATTTTATCCTATAGAATTTGTGCGAATCGTTTTTAAAATAGAAAATCTCATTTTTGGAAAAACCATGGAAAATTATCCCATGAGTGAAATGTATCCCCTAAAATCATCCATGTACATAGTAATCAAAGCACTGGTCATATTCGTAACATAATTAGCACATCAAAAATAAAACCAAAGACACAAGATATACATGGTTCACCCCAGTGTGGGGCTATGTCCACCAACCACTTCACCTCTTTATTATTCGTCCAGATCTTACATTCATTCACTCTTGTGCACTAAGCCATAGAGTCGAGTTTCGCACCAGATAGGAGATCTGTGCATTGAGCACCGGATCCTCCTTCCAAAACTAGGTCAAAGCATAGAGCTAACTCTCTATCTAGAACAAAGCCTTAACACATATACATTCTTTTGCACAAAGCAACTCGAACTACTTGCACTTAGCTCCACAAAAACTACTTCTTCTACAATACCTTCTTCTTTATTTATACTTTTACAAACCCTTACAATAAGGTCTAAACATGGGAAAACCCATGGGATGACATATCATAAACCCATTACAAAAACCCTAGAAAACCCCTTACTGGGTTCACATAGCCTAAAAAATAAGTGAGATCCGCGATCTCAGCTTCGCCTGGGCACTCCTTTTTCGACTAGTGTGTCGAAGTCCAAAAGTGGGCCAAATCTGACCAAGGTTTCCTCAAAACTTGGTCGAGGGCCAGCAATCCCTGTTAAAGGCGCAAAGGGACTATAACAATCGATAATTCATTGAATTCATACTAATATGTCCTTTGACTATAAATTTTTGCATCATCTGTATTGTTCGAACTATAGAAATAAAAACATTATTTTATATATAAAAACAAAACTGATATGTCATTGTCTCATTAGAGAATATATTCGAGGTATTATTGCTCGCTTTGTTGCTCCCAATGTTTTAAATGTGTAGATATCCAAAGTTTTGAGCTTAGATGCTCCTTTTTATTTTTTATTACGTTTTTACTAAAATGTTTACATACCGAAAGTTTTGAGCATGGATGTTGTTTTTTAATGTTTTTTTATTATTGGTCCCTGTCGAATGCATAGAGGGACTATAGTGGTCACATATTAATATGTCCTTTTATTATTATTATTATTATTATTGGTCATTTGTATTTGTATTGAAATGTTTACATACCAAAGGTTTGGATCATTGACACTTTTTTTGAGGTGCTTGAATAGGCCTGAAAAATTAAATGTTTACATAACGCGAGATCCTAAAACAAGCCTGACAACTTAAATTTTTGCATACCACGAGGTCCTTAGACAACCTGACCGCCTTAACTGTTTACCTAGATAGGCTTCTCAGAGTACATTTTTTCTCAAAATTTTCCATACAATGTTGTAGTGAATTTGGACAATATTGTTGTCCATTGCCAGTTGAATAGGCATTGTATGTTTCATACTTCTTCTAGGCTTGGAATGCAATTTGGTCATCATTGAAGCTACATACATTGTTTACTGTTTTGGTGGGTGCTTCTTCTTCACTAGTTCGTCGATTGTTTCTTGTTGTTGTTTTGTTCAACTTTGCAAGGTTGGGGACCTACACTTGCAGTTGGACCTATTGGTGCTTGTTTCTTTGTTTTTTTTACTTCAACTTTGCAAGGTTGGGGTCCTGCATTCACAGTTGGATCTGTTTTTTTTTTACTTTGCAGGGTCTAGGTGTTGCACCCACAATTTGACCTACGCTTTTTTTGTTCATTGTTTCAGAGTAAGTTTCGATGCCATAATTTCATTTTCTATTCATTCTTTGTTGTTCAGTGTTTGCAATTTGCAAGTAAGAATGTTTGCTTATTTCTACTAGGATGCTCGTCATATGTTTTCGGTTCCTTCTGCGCTTTGGCTGCAGTTTGGTAATCGTTGGAGATACATATGTTTTTTACTGGTTCGGTGGTTGTTTCTTGTTCCTTGGTTCGTTGGTTCGTCGGTTGCTTCTTGTTGTTGTTTGGCTCAAGTTTACGATTTTTGGGCCTTGGGGATGCAATTGGGCCTGTTCATTCTTTCTCGCTAGTTTGTTGCTTGTTTTTTCCTTTTTATACTTCAACTTTGCAAGGTTGCAGTCCTGCGTCAATGATTAGAGTTGTTTTTTTTTGGGGGGGGGCACTTTGCGATGTTTAGGTCCTACACCCCCGAGTAGACCTGTGGTTCTGTTGTTTTCCGTGTCTGGCGAAGTCGAGATCTGACGCCTATTCTGTGCCCTCCTGTTCTGCTATAAAATTTTGTTGATACTTCAGTGTTGACATGATACAAAATAGTGGCATAATAAATATTTGGACAACTACATATGCAATTAAAATATCCGTTGTCTTTTTGTTAAGATAAAACATGTGCAAAATGCACTTATTAACCATATATGGTGAAATGTGCCCATACCACAACACAACATATATATCGTCTACACAGACTATTGTGACCACGATACAATTTGTCTTGTACTTGAAATATGATATGTACACCAAAGATACTGTAAAATTATATTTCCATGTCTGGAAGCATATCTGGATACTTTTCCACAGAAAACCAAAATCATTTAGCTATGGCCATGCAATTTATTAATATTTTGTGGCTTGTAATATATTTTGGGTAGGAAAAAAACTTTATATATTTACAATCATGGATGGAGAAAAGAAAAGGTTCATGTTTATAACTATCTTTTATTCTATTCATTGGTTCTCATTTAGTGTATGTACATATTACTTGTTCTCCACTGCATACTAGATTGCATTCATGTTCATTGTATTTTTTGTGTTCCCACATTCAAACAAATAGAATAGCTAGAGAAAACGAAGGAGTCTTAACTATGGCGGTGGATGAGGAGATAGAAAGGTACATGCTTGTACTGTTATTTCATCTTTCATTGTCTTTTATTTAATTTATTATCTGTATATGTGTTCACCTGCTTTATTGTATGTAGATATTGTGTACCTTCCTACATAATAACTTATCTTCAAGTCCTTTGTATTTCTTGTGCCGCTACATTGAAAAAAATTGAACTCTGTTTATTTATTTTTTACATGTCTTCCTGCATATTAACTTCCTTCATGTCCATTGTATTTTTCCTACATTGATACATTTAAAAAAAAAAAGTGGTTGGAGAGGACTATGGATTATTTTGCGGGAATGTAGAAGAGGAGTTACAAATGTGCATACCTGTACTCTTATTTCATATTCCAGTGTTTAGTATTTCATTTATTGTCAATGTATTTGTTCTACTTGTTCTACTGCTTTGCACCTTTTTTTTTTTCTGTATGTATATAGTACGTGTCTTTTTGCTTATTCTCATGTGAAATGTATTCTCTTTGCTGCTACATTGAAATAAATAGAACTATATTTCTTTCTTTTACATGTCTCTCTGTATACTAACTTTCTTTCATGTCCACTGTATGTTCGACATTGCTACCTTGAAAGAAAAAAATTGGTTGGACGGGAAGATGAATTCTTATATACCATAGCAGAGGGTTCTGTGGTACAATCTTTGAAAATGTATACCAAGTGTGGTAGTAAATTAAACATACAAAATGGGTGGGAGCATATAATATTGGACTAGAAAACGATTATTTGGAAACAATGGGCCTTTTTTGAGACTTCCCGCTTCCAAACATTGCCCTCCCCATTTCTAATTTTTCCATTTTCTAATATCCCTTTTTTTTCCCCTCTTCCATACTTAATTTTTCTCGTCTACTTTTGCTTTCTGGTTGCTTTGCTTAGTTGTATTTTCTGAAAATGCCTAGGTGTGCGGGTTGGCGAACTCACAGGGTTCACATTTATGGTCATGATTCTACCTTATTCCATACTTACCCACTTTATCTATTGCAGGTTCTCGGGATGGAGGGTTCAAGATTGTACCTCTGTCTTCAGAGGTTCTATGATATACAGATTGGCCATCAAACCCCCCCATCATGCCTTATTTACTATTACACATTTTTTCACTCAAAAAATATGAGGCATACAATTTGACCCTTAGGTCCTCATGTTTCCTGAGTATCCCTTGACACCCTAGATCGTATTCCATATACTTCTACCCTGTATGTGACATTAAGAACAACGATGGACAATATACAATGCATATGCTTGTTTAGTCCTTATGATGTTCATCTACACATGCTTGCATCATAAAAACTTAGACTAGTGACATGGCCATGAGAAATCAATCATCCCAAACATCAGTAGACCGACAAGGCCAAAGGTAAAGATGTATACATTATGTTGCTCATATGTTTACCAAACAAATATCCTTAGCTATTTATTCATCTATGGCATGGTGAATATGTTGATGTCATCTGCAACACATACTTTGCAGTTCACAAGAAGTATCAACAAGAGCAAGCGAGACACCGAACATAGCGCAGGCTTCATAGACTAAGAGGTCTGGTTGCAAAACTATGGCACCATAGTTGATCCAATTTGTGCGTCTACTTGTACATTTATGCTAGGAAAAAAGAAAAAAATAATAATGCACACTACCATTCACATTAATTTTCCTTTTCAAAAAATGTCACCAGGTCTAAACTTCTAACACCCAAAATACTATCAATAGAGGGCTTGAACAACCACCGAACTGGAAAAGTTTTCGTCGGGGACATAATGGTTGTCTATAGAACCTACTTGGACAAGGCAAACAAAACTAGATCCATTATGCGTGCTAACATGACAGACAAGGAGGCCCTGATGACAGTCACACTAACTATTCCCACACAACTTGTCCAGAAACATGCATAAAAGATATTTCCAGGTAATGGGATATCCATTACAAATTTTTATATATTGCCCAAAAAAGTATATGACCGTGGTGATTGTGATCGGATTATATCTCTCAATGAAAAAAGTATTATGGAAATAATTCCCACTATTTCTTCAGAATATCATTTTGTCCCAAACACAACAATCAACCAACTTGCACAGAGAAATGAAATTTACCCAATCGGAATCATTGGTGAAGCTATCACACTCGCGAGAAAAGTTGGCTCACAACACATTCTCCGTATAAAATATGGAGATTCATACAACGATAAGGAAATGGTAATGTTCTCCATATCCACTTTTGTCCTTTACTTTCACATGTCCATGTATCTCAGCTAAGTTACACGAATGTTGCATTATTCCATGTTGTAGCTGCAATTGTTCGACACCTATTGAAATTTGTTTTCGTCAATGGAACAACAATTGCATAAAGGGCAATTTCCACTTATGCTCTTCAAAAATATAACAAAGAAAAGAGATGTTAAAGAAAGGATCTTTCGCACAACCCAAGCAACATTTGTAACTGAATTGCGAGCAAACATAGTACATGATCTTAAGAAACTAACTAGATCTACAACTGTTGTGCATATACATCTATAGATTCATCCTCACTTTGCTCATACAAATTGCCTTCACCAAATTTATGCATTTTTTCTTTTCTTTTATTTTTGTTGTGCAGTTGTATATTATATTGTTCAATATATTAACTGTTATGCTCATGTTTCCAGGTTGATGGTTTTTTGGTTGCAACAAATGCGTACTCGACCCAATTCGAGCATGTATGTGCCAAATGAAACTCTCCTTATTCTTCTTCTTCTTTCATAAGTGATGATGCAATTGATTGTCTGCGATGCAGTAAAAATGTCCTTACATATAGAGACATTACCTCAATGCTGCCATCTGAACCGTGGGAAACACAACCATACATTGTACAATTGGAAAGCCTATGTTACAAGATGTGCTTCCTAGGTTACCATAATTTTCATACGAATCATACCTACATAAAATGGAAAACAATGTCTACATGTTGCGCGACTTTCAGATACATAGCAAATTTACCTTAATGAGGATAATGCAATATTGCATATCGGTTGAAAAAAAAATAAAAAATCATATCAAGCTTTGGCAGGAAACAAAAATATCTCATGTGTGTCTGTAATTTTTCTTCAACACCCAGATGGATGTTCATCGAACTCGAGTTATTCGTAGTTTACATCTATAGATGTAAAATTCTGTTTTCAAAGATTTTGTCTCTTCTTGTGCACTTGAAACAACAAGGAGAATCTAACTACAAATGCAATTGATGTTGTTATTTTGATGTTTTTTTGCATCTCCCAATAAGAATTTTTCATATTTGTTGGGGTGTGCAAATGAAAAAAAAAATGTGGTTGGTTGTGGCTTTTTTGGCAAAGTCTGCACATTTTTGGGTGCCCAAATTGGACAATTGTTTTCCAATTATATATCCATGACAGGATTTCTGCATTTTTTTTAGGTACCCAAATTAAAAAAAAAAAAAATGGTCTCCAACTATACATTTATGGTATGGTATCTACATTTTCTCGATTCCCTAATTGAAAAAAAAAGGACTCAGTATGGATTGAAACATGAGCTTGATATTTTCAGAACTCGCTATAGAGATTCGAGAGTTCATGCATTGGAATTCATACAGGAAGGTGCAGTTGTTGGTGGTGTACACACGCATAATATTGTTCAACCCATAAATGGGAAGCATGAGCACAAAGCCTGTAAAAAGTATCCAACTGTAAATAACTCAGGCCCATCCTTTGAACCGTCGAAATATCTTGCTCCTATGGGAAGAACCATCAGGCATTTCCAATAATATTGGAAATTTGGCATTGTTAAAACTGGTAGTGATAGACCATGGAACTATCATAAGAAAATTTCCATTGTGATATTTCTTAATGGTAAAATAGTAATCGGAAACTTTCTTGTTCCCCATTTTGAGGTTTGGTTATACATAGGGTATAGTGGTGAAGCTCCGCTGGTTTTGTGTTGTCTTGTGTTTGGAAGAATTTTATTCATATCCCATGGCCTCAATTATTTTCTCATTGGAACATATACCAGATGTAAGAGAAAACCAATGCCACGTGTGTTTTTTTTTATATATATAAATGTTTTTTATGAAAAGGTCGATTCATACTTCTCTATGGAACCTTGTGGAATCTTGCTTGACGCCTTCTGTGTTCATGCATTGCCTTGTGCCTCAACTTTCAATACATTTGGTGTTTACTTGGTTCTTGGTTGTATGCTTCGTTATGGAAAATTAATAATACATTCAGGATCTTGGCAATTTTTCTATGATCTTAAAGACTATAGAGGACATGATTTGCCTTTTAATATAAGATACATGATGCAAATGTAGTATGTGACACATTTTAGCACTTTTCCTTGATTGATGAACTTAGAAAAATTGATCTCCTGGAATAATTTGAAATAAAAGAATATATACTATGCAAAGTCCAATGGAAATATCATATCAAGGAGAGAAAATTAAAATTAAAATTCGTCGTTGCCATAGTTGCGGTGAAGCTGAAAGTACAATAACTTAAACATCCCAAAATTGATTTTCTTGTAGTTTTTCGATGCTTCTCTTATACAAACAGATCATGAAAACTATAAGCATGGCTTGTTTTATCTATTCCTTGATTGAAGAACCTATTCACATGTTTAATGTACTTAATAGTTACTTTTAAGACCATAATGGGGCTTTCTTACACCAATTCCCACTTCTGAAAATTTCCATTCCCTTTCTTTTGGCCCTCTACTTTCCCTTTCTGGTTACTTACTCATTTTTTGGAAAATGTCTAAGTGCGGGAGTTGGCAGATTCACATCTTCATATTTCCATTGTTGCATTTATATCACTGGCCCGATCGACCTCTTCCCCGTTTCATATTGAACAAACTTTTTGGATCACGGGTTCCTAGATAGGCGGGTTCAACATTTTGTTTCCATTGTTTTGTCGCCTACAAACAACACCTAGACTTATGCGATCTACAAAATAACAAACAAATTCCCCTTTATCTCATTTCCTTTTGATTTATGTTTACTTGGTCCTTTTTCCAAATGTGTCCTTTTTCTGAATGTGTCATTCTTTTATATACAACACCCGAAGTTTTGCAATATACAAATTGACCCTCGAAATACGTCATTATCTCATGTTCCATGTTACGCATTTTGAATGCAATAGTTGGGGTAGATACAATTTGACCATCAGGCCCTCACATCTCCTGAGTAGACCTTGTGGCCCTATTTTCAAGACCGTCAATATTCCCTATTCCAAGTATGTATAATGATTTTATATCACGAGTCTGACCAATCACTTTCCCATTGCATACTTGTCCACTATTACCATTGTCAGTTCCTGCCCAGGCTTGCTCAACATTGTGCTTTCATTGTTCAACTACCTACAAACAACACCCAAAATTCCGTAATATACAAATTGACGGCCGAAATGTGTCATTCTCACATACAGTTTGACCATCGGCCCCTCACGTCTCCTGAGTATATCTTGTGACCTTATTTTTGAAGCCCGCTCGACCGCTTTCCATACTTGGAAATTTCTTGGAATCTGTTTTGCGGGTTGGCGGGTGGACGAAATGTACAATACTTAGTCTCTCTTCACCATCCCTGCCACCTTTGTACTTATTTCTAGATATGCAATTATTAATCTTTAATGCTAGTAGTTCATTATGTAGGAACCGTTAAGATTGTCATTAATGTCCGGAAGGCTGGAGAATATTTGTCATTAATATGAATTAAACTAATATTTGCGGAGAAGAGTGCTATCCTTTCCAAGTATTCATTTCAAGCATGATGCAATCTCTTTCATGCATCGACTGGTTGGCACCTTTACGAAATCTCTAATTCTTAATCGCTTTTCACTGTCACCGCCACCTTCACACGTTTTTTCCAAATATGAAATTAGTAAGATTTAATGGTAACAAATCATTACGCATGAACCCTGGAGATTTTCATTGATCAGCAAAAGGATTGAGGAGATCTTCCATTGATATGCATTAAACCAAGATTTTTGGAGGGTTATATTATCCCTCCCCAACTTTCATTGCAAACATCATCTAGAGAAAACGGAAATTCTCGTTAACTTATGGTAGTTGTTCCACAACAGTTCTGTCTAGATACAGTAAACACTTTCGAGCATGATGGCCAGAGGTTCCACTATTCCAGGGCATATTATTACTACTCATCTCCCTCTACCCAGGAGCAAAAAAGGAGATGGTCCTTTAGCGCAACGATATATATATTTCAAGCCAAAGAATTCCAAGACAACCCTACCTACTTAGACAACCTGCCCGCCTGCATTGATGGCTGGCGCAGAGGTTGATGCAATCATTTTTGAGATGGAAGAAGATGATATGATGGACGATGATATGAAAATCGATGATGGAAATGCAGACATTGTTCCCACTCCTATTCCCAAATTGAAATCAACCATAACAAGCGACACTTCCTGGCTCGACGATGGAGGCCCTGACAACACCAAAAGAAGGGGTTTCAGAAAAGAAATCGACATTGAACGCAATAGCCGCTTTGCAGATCGAAAGTAGGAATTCCAGAGGTCCAAATTAGTCTGTTCTGGGTGAAAGTATTTCACTGTAAGAAAATGATCTATTGATGCTCCCATAGATATATTTCAAGCCAAAAAATTATTTAATTGCAGGACCACTCTCCTGTTCTTTAGATATACAATTAACATCTTAGGGGATTGTGACCATAACTCCCATTGGTGTAATTCATATTCCTACTGCTCATATCCTTCCACCCATAATGGAGTAATTTGGGCCTATGGAATTGCTCGTGCAACCTGTGTCCCTGAAGTTTTCGACTGTGAGGAGGTGGTTTCTTGGTGTGTCCTAACTTTCAGTTTTGGGCTCTTTCATTTTCCCTGCAACTTTTTTCATCTTCTTCCTCATGGGAATCTTGTGAGAACTATCAATTTACAGTAGGAATGTTGTTCATCTGCTTCAAACCAAGGATTTATTCCAACACATAATCACTCTCTTGTTTCTTTGTCGCCTCAGGTCTTTTGCAAGATATTGAGATCGGGGCACCAAACGTTGACCCTCCGAGGAGAATACTGCAAGGATTTCCTAAAAAAAAGCATGGTAATCAATTTTGTATGCATGTTGAAGAGCATCTCGATGGCTTCTACATGTTGCAGATCCTGTGCCCGTGTTTATGGAAAATATGTTCAATGTTTTGGCCCAAAGAACTCGGACAAATTTCTATGTATAGATATGTAGTGCCCAATATTCTTTTTTTTTAATGGATTCACTATTGAAAAATTTTCCTTGGAGTCTTGGTTGCTTCTTCTTTTCTTAATTTAGCACCTCTTCTCATTGGCATGGTTTGATAGTTTCATATTTATTCGATATTGTATTTTCTTAAGTAATTTGATCTAAAATGGAGCATTTAACAATTATATGGAAATGCATTGTGTCCATTCATCAAGATTTTATGGAAACAAAAATGAATTTTAGACAGTTTCAAACCAACATTCAATTCTATTCGTAATGCAGATAGAATATAGCAAGACCAAATTACAATATTGTAGTCTGGACCTATCCATAGAAATTTTGTTTTCATCTCATCCTTGCTAAGCAAACGATTTCTTATTTCCCTTTCGTTTGCTTGATTCCTATAGTCTGAAAGGGAACATTTGATTAGTTGTCCATCCCATGGCCTCTATTTGAGCATTTTTTACTTTATTAATGAAATTACTAAATTTCTTGTTCGCGAATTAATAAAAGGAAAAAAAAAATGTTGCAGTCTGGGCCCCACCATAGAAATTTTGTTTTCATCTCATCCTTGCTAAGAAAACGATTTCTTATTTCCCTTTCTCTTGCTTGATTCCTTTAGTTCAAAAGGGAACATTTTATTAGTTGTCCATCCCCTGGTCTCTATTTGAGCTTTTTTTACTTTATTATTGAAATTACCAAATTTCTTGTTCGTGAATTAATAAAAGGGAAAAAAAAATGAAATATGGTGGTTGTAGTCAAATGGGCCTATGAAATCAACTACAATATTAAAATTCAAGATCGTCATTCTTATTTCTAGACATGAAATTATTAAGCTTTAATGCTAACAACCCATCATGCAAGAAGTTTAATACTTAAGTTAATATGTTAAAGTCATGGAAGAATGTATCAAGAACACAATTACTCCCACTAGTTGCAATAAAATCTAATCTTCAACAAAGCATTTGCTCACAATTACTAGAAAATGATGGTTTTGAAACAATGGGGCTTGTTTGAAACCAATTCCCACTTACGAAAAATTGTCCTCTGCCTTTCTATTTTCCCACTCTTTTATCCCCTGTAGTTTCTCTTTCTGGTTACTTAGTCATTTTTTTTCCGAAAATGTCTTGTTGCACATGTTGTTTGGATTCACGCATTCACATTTTCATCCATGCTTTTATATCACGATTTCGATCGAGTGCTTCCCCTTTCTCTAAATTCCACTTTCATTGTTCTGTGATTTGCAAACAACACTCCATCTTCTGTGATATGCAGATTTACTTTTGTACTCCCACATCATCCCCTCTTTCGTGTTACACATTTTGCATTGAAACATTCTGATATATAAAATTTCACAGTCGGGGCCTCAGGTCTCCTCGAGAACCCTTGTCACCCTATTTTGAAGCCCATCTGGTTGCTTTCCACACTTGACCATTTCTTGACATCTCTTTCGCTAATCGTCGAGTTTGCAAGTTCAGGAAATTTTCAATTTCTAGTGGTTGTTTCATGTTCCCGCTACCTTCAGACTTCTTTCCAAGTATATGCAATATGTATACAACTTCTCCATGAACATACATAAAATATCTTGCCAAGAAATAAAATACCTATTGCAGATTTGCATATATTGGACCTTATTTTCCCTCTTCTATACTTAACCAAATTCTTGTTTCTTTTTCCCCTCTACTCTCTCTTTCTGGTTACTTAGTCGATTTTCTGAAAATGTCTCAATGCGCATGTTGGTGGATTCACAGATTCACATTTTCACTCATTCTTTTATATCGCAACTCCGACTGACTACTAGCTATTTGATGCCTAGCCACTTTTCAGATCGTGGATTCCCGGGCAGGTGGGCTCTATATTGCATTTCCATTGTTCTGTGACCTACAGACATTACCCGGACCTTTGCGATAAACAAATTTACTATCGCACTCCCACATCATACCCTCTTCCGTGATACACAGTTTTCACACGAAATATATGAGACCTGCAATTTGACCTTCAAGTCCTCATGTCTCTTGGGGAACTATTGTTACCCCATTTTGAATCCCCTGCGTCCAATTTCCATATTTCGCCATTTCTTGGAATCTCGCTTTAGCCTCCAATTCCATACTTACCCAAATTTTTCTCTTGCAGGTTCTTAGACAGGTGGAGTGCAATTCTAGTGTTCCTTGACCTGCAAACGCCTCCCTGACATTTGTGATATACAAATTGATTTCCGGACTCCTACATCATCCCCTCTTTTGTGTTACACAGTTTGCACTCAAAAGTTTAGATCAATAAAATTTGACTGTTGGGGCCTCACGTCTCCTCGAGAACCCTTGTCAGCCTATTTTGAAGCTCGTACGACTGCTTTCCATGACGATTTCTTGAAATCTCTTTCGTGGATCATTGAGTTGGCGGGTTTAGATAGTTTCCAATTCCTAGTCATTATTTTCTGTGCCTGCCACCTTTGCACTTCTTTCCAAGTATATGCAATAAGTATATAACTTATCCAGAAACATACCGAAAAGATATTTCTAGGAAATGAGATATCTATTACATATGTGAATATATTAAACCTTCTTTTTTATCTTCTATACTTAACCAAATTCTCGTTTCTCTTTTCCCTGTACTTTATCTTTCTTGTTGCTTAGTTGTTTTTTTGAAAATGTCTAGATACGCGGGTTGGAACACTCGCAAGTCCACATTTGCACTCATGCTTTTATATCGCGACACTGACCGACCGCTTCCCCATTCCATACCCAACCACTTCTCTGACCACGGATTCTCGAGTAGGCCTGCTCTAGATTCCAATCCTATTGTTTGATGACCTGCAAACAACACCCTGACTTCCACAATATACAATTTTACAAACGGAATCACATCATATCATCTTTAGTATTACAATCTACCTATCATCCCATCTTCCATGGTACACATTTTTCACTGAAAACTTTTGAGACATATAGTTTTACCGTCAGGTCCTCATGTCTCCTGTGGAATTGTTGTCACCCCATTTTGAAGCCCATCCTTCTTCTTTCCATACTTCGCCATTTCTTCGAATTTTTTTCGTGGATCGTCGGGTTGACGGTTTCAAGAAATATCCAATTCCTAATCATTGTTTCCTGTGCCCTCACCCTTTGCACTTATTACCAAGTATGAAATAACTGAGGTTTAATGCTAACAACTCACCATGCCTTGAGGAGACAGTCATAATAATTGTTCCTACACAACTTGTACAAAAACATGCAGAAAATATCTTGCTAGGTAATGGGATATCTATTACAAATACTTACTGACTTTTTCTCTTGTGGCTTACTGGGCAGGCAAGTTCAAGATTGCCCTTGCATTGTTCCGCGACCTACAAACAACACCCATAATTTCGCGATATAGATGCAGAAAAGATCTTTCCAGGTAATGGGATATCTATTACAAATTTCAATATATTAGTGAAAATGAGTCTAACCGACCATTTTCCTATTCCATACTTACCCACCTTTTCGATTGCGGGTTCATGGAAAGGCGAGCTCAAAATTTCCCTTCCATTGTTCCACGACTTGCATAAAACACCCATATTTCTGCAAATATACAAATCGTCCGCTGGACTGCCCCATCTTTTTTACTTATAATATATATATATATATATATATATATATATATATATATATATATATATATTATAAAGACATATGATTTGATCGTTGGACACTCACCTCTCCTCTGTACCGCTCGCAAC
>ML813908.1:24242-42370 GCA_009831015.1 Picea engelmannii
GCAACAAGACATTTTCGGAAAAAAAATGACTAAGTAACCAGAAAGAGAAACTACAGGGGATAAAAGAGTGGGAAAATAGAAAGGCAGAGGACAATTTTTCGTAAGTGGGAATTGGTTTCAAACAAGCCCCATTGTTTCAAAACCATCATTTTCTAGTAATTGTGAGCAAATGCTTTGTTGAAGATTAGATTTTATTGCAACTAGTGGGAGTAATTGTGTTCTTGATACATTCTTCCATGACTTTAACATATTAACTTAAGTATTAAACTTCTTGCATGATGGGTTGTTAGCATTAAAGCTTAATAATTTCATGTCTAGAAATAAGAATGACGATCTTGAATTTTAATATTGTAGTTGATTTCATAGGCCCATTTGACTACAACCACCATATTTCATTTTTTTTTCCCTTTTATTAATTCACGAACAAGAAATTTGGTAATTTCAATAATAAAGTAAAAAAAGCTCAAATAGAGACCAGGGGATGGACAACTAATAAAATGTTCCCTTTTGAACTAAAGGAATCAAGCAAGAGAAAGGGAAATAAGAAATCGTTTTCTTAGCAAGGATGAGATGAAAACAAAATTTCTATGGTGGGGCCCAGACTGCAACATTTTTTTTTTCCTTTTATTAATTCGCGAACAAGAAATTTAGTAATTTCATTAATAAAGTAAAAAATGCTCAAATAGAGGCCATGGGATGGACAACTAATCAAATGTTCCCTTTCAGACTATAGGAATCAAGCAAACGAAAGGGAAATAAGAAATCGTTTGCTTAGCAAGGATGAGATGAAAACAAAATTTCTATGGATAGGTCCAGACTACAATATTGTAATTTGGTCTTGCTATATTCTATCTGCATTACGAATAGAATTGAATGTTGGTTTGAAACTGTCTAAAATTCATTTTTGTTTCCATAAAATCTTGATGAATGGACACAATGCATTTCCATATAATTGTTAAATGCTCCATTTTAGATCAAATTACTTAAGAAAATACAATATCGAATAAATATGAAACTATCAAACCATGCCAATGAGAAGAGGTGCTAAATTAAGAAAAGAAGAAGCAACCAAGACTCCAAGGAAAATTTTTCAATAGTGAATCCATTAAAAAAAAAGAATATTGGGCACTACATATCTATACATAGAAATTTGTCCGAGTTCTTTGGGCCAAAACATTGAACATATTTTCCATAAACACGGGCACAGGATCTGCAACATGTAGAAGCCATCGAGATGCTCTTCAACATGCATACAAAATTGATTACCATGCTTTTTTTTAGGAAATCCTTGCAGTATTCTCCTCGGAGGGTCAACGTTTGGTGCCCCGATCTCAATATCTTGCAAAAGACCTGAGGCGACAAAGAAACAAGAGAGTGATTATGTGTTGGAATAAATCCTTGGTTTGAAGCAGATGAACAACATTCCTACTGTAAATTGATAGTTCTCACAAGATTCCCATGAGGAAGAAGATGAAAAAAGTTGCAGGGAAAATGAAAGAGCCCAAAACTGAAAGTTAGGACACACCAAGAAACCACCTCCTCACAGTCGAAAACTTCAGGGACACAGGTTGCACGAGCAATTCCATAGGCCCAAATTACTCCATTATGGGTGGAAGGATATGAGCAGTAGGAATATGAATTACACCAATGGGAGTTATGGTCACAATCCCCTAAGATGTTAATTGTATATCTAAAGAACAGGAGAGTGGTCCTGCAATTAAATAATTTTTTGGCTTGAAATATATCTATGGGAGCATCAATAGATCATTTTCTTACAGTGAAATACTTTCACCCAGAACAGACTAATTTGGACCTCTGGAATTCCTACTTTCGATCTGCAAAGCGGCTATTGCGTTCAATGTCGATTTCTTTTCTGAAACCCCTTCTTTTGGTGTTGTCAGGGCCTCCATCGTCGAGCCAGGAAGTGTCGCTTGTTATGGTTGATTTCAATTTGGGAATAGGAGTGGGAACAATGTCTGCATTTCCATCATCGATTTTCATATCATCGTCCATCATATCATCTTCTTCCATCTCAAAAATGATTGCATCAACCTCTGCGCCAGCCATCAATGCAGGCGGGCAGGTTGTCTAAGTAGGTAGGGTTGTCTTGGAATTCTTTGGCTTGAAATATATATATCGTTGCGCTAAAGGACCATCTCCTTTTTTGCTCCTGGGTAGAGGGAGATGAGTAGTAATAATATGCCCTGGAATAGTGGAACCTCTGGCCATCATGCTCGAAAGTGTTTACTGTATCTAGACAGAACTGTTGTGGAACAACTACCATAAGTTAACGAGAATTTCCGTTTTCTCTAGATGATGTTTGCAATGAAAGTTGGGGAGGGATAATATAACCCTCCAAAAATCTTGGTTTAATGCATATCAATGGAAGATCTCCTCAATCCTTTTGCTGATCAATGAAAATCTCCAGGGTTCATGCGTAATGATTTGTTACCATTAAATCTTACTAATTTCATATTTGGAAAAAACGTGTGAAGGTGGCGGTGACAGTGAAAAGCGATTAAGAATTAGAGATTTCGTAAAGGTGCCAACCAGTCGATGCATGAAAGAGATTGCATCATGCTTGAAATGAATACTTGGAAAGGATAGCACTCTTCTCCGCAAATATTAGTTTAATTCATATTAATGACAAATATTCTCCAGCCTTCCGGACATTAATGACAATCTTAACGGTTCCTACATAATGAACTACTAGCATTAAAGATTAATAATTGCATATCTAGAAATAAGTACAAAGGTGGCAGGGATGGTGAAGAGAGACTAAGTATTGTACATTTCGTCCACCCGCCAACCCGCAAAACAGATTCCAAGAAATTTCCAAGTATGGAAAGCGGTCGAGCGGGCTTCAAAAATAAGGTCACAAGATATACTCAGGAGACGTGAGGGGCCGATGGTCAAACTGTATGTGAGAATGACACATTTCGGCCGTCAATTTGTATATTACGGAATTTTGGGTGTTGTTTGTAGGTAGTTGAACAATGAAAGCACAATGTTGAGCAAGCCTGGGCAGGAACTGACAATGGTAATAGTGGACAAGTATGCAATGGGAAAGTGATTGGTCAGACTCGTGATATAAAATCATTATACATACTTGGAATAGGGAATATTGACGGTCTTGAAAATAGGGCCACAAGGTCTACTCAGGAGATGTGAGGGCCTGATGGTCAAATTGTATCTACCCCAACTATTGCATTCAAAATGCGTAACATGGAACATGAGATAATGACGTATTTCGAGGGTCAATTTGTATATTGCAAAACTTCGGGTGTTGTATATAAAAGAATGACACATTCAGAAAAAGGACACATTTGGAAAAAGGACCAAGTAAACATAAATCAAAAGGAAATGAGATAAAGGGGAATTTGTTTGTTATTTTGTAGATCGCATAAGTCTAGGTGTTGTTTGTAGGCGACAAAACAATGGAAACAAAATGTTGAACCCGCCTATCTAGGAACCCGTGATCCAAAAAGTTTGTTCAATATGAAACGGGGAAGAGGTCGATCGGGCCAGTGATATAAATGCAACAATGGAAATATGAAGATGTGAATCTGCCAACTCCCGCACTTAGACATTTTCCAAAAAATGAGTAAGTAACCAGAAAGGGAAAGTAGAGGGCCAAAAGAAAGGGAATGGAAATTTTCAGAAGTGGGAATTGGTGTAAGAAAGCCCCATTATGGTCTTAAAAGTAACTATTAAGTACATTAAACATGTGAATAGGTTCTTCAATCAAGGAATAGATAAAACAAGCCATGCTTATAGTTTTCATGATCTGTTTGTATAAGAGAAGCATCGAAAAACTACAAGAAAATCAATTTTGGGATGTTTAAGTTATTGTACTTTCAGCTTCACCGCAACTATGGCAACGACGAATTTTAATTTTAATTTTCTCTCCTTGATATGATATTTCCATTGGACTTTGCATAGTATATATTCTTTTATTTCAAATTATTCCAGGAGATCAATTTTTCTAAGTTCATCAATCAAGGAAAAGTGCTAAAATGTGTCACATACTACATTTGCATCATGTATCTTATATTAAAAGGCAAATCATGTCCTCTATAGTCTTTAAGATCATAGAAAAATTGCCAAGATCCTGAATGTATTATTAATTTTCCATAACGAAGCATACAACCAAGAACCAAGTAAACACCAAATGTATTGAAAGTTGAGGCACAAGGCAATGCATGAACACAGAAGGCGTCAAGCAAGATTCCACAAGGTTCCATAGAGAAGTATGAATCGACCTTTTCATAAAAAACATTTATATATATAAAAAAAAACACACGTGGCATTGGTTTTCTCTTACATCTGGTATATGTTCCAATGAGAAAATAATTGAGGCCATGGGATATGAATAAAATTCTTCCAAACACAAGACAACACAAAACCAGCGGAGCTTCACCACTATACCCTATGTATAACCAAACCTCAAAATGGGGAACAAGAAAGTTTCCGATTACTATTTTACCATTAAGAAATATCACAATGGAAATTTTCTTATGATAGTTCCATGGTCTATCACTACCAGTTTTAACAATGCCAAATTTCCAATATTATTGGAAATGCCTGATGGTTCTTCCCATAGGAGCAAGATATTTCGACGGTTCAAAGGATGGGCCTGAGTTATTTACAGTTGGATACTTTTTACAGGCTTTGTGCTCATGCTTCCCATTTATGGGTTGAACAATATTATGCGTGTGTACACCACCAACAACTGCACCTTCCTGTATGAATTCCAATGCATGAACTCTCGAATCTCTATAGCGAGTTCTGAAAATATCAAGCTCATGTTTCAATCCATACTGAGTCCTTTTTTTTTCAATTAGGGAATCGAGAAAATGTAGATACCATACCATAAATGTATAGTTGGAGACCATTTTTTTTTTTTTTAATTTGGGTACCTAAAAAAAATGCAGAAATCCTGTCATGGATATATAATTGGAAAACAATTGTCCAATTTGGGCACCCAAAAATGTGCAGACTTTGCCAAAAAAGCCACAACCAACCACATTTTTTTTTTCATTTGCACACCCCAACAAATATGAAAAATTCTTATTGGGAGATGCAAAAAAACATCAAAATAACAACATCAATTGCATTTGTAGTTAGATTCTCCTTGTTGTTTCAAGTGCACAAGAAGAGACAAAATCTTTGAAAACAGAATTTTACATCTATAGATGTAAACTACGAATAACTCGAGTTCGATGAACATCCATCTGGGTGTTGAAGAAAAATTACAGACACACATGAGATATTTTTGTTTCCTGCCAAAGCTTGATATGATTTTTTATTTTTTTTTCAACCGATATGCAATATTGCATTATCCTCATTAAGGTAAATTTGCTATGTATCTGAAAGTCGCGCAACATGTAGACATTGTTTTCCATTTTATGTAGGTATGATTCGTATGAAAATTATGGTAACCTAGGAAGCACATCTTGTAACATAGGCTTTCCAATTGTACAATGTATGGTTGTGTTTCCCACGGTTCAGATGGCAGCATTGAGGTAATGTCTCTATATGTAAGGACATTTTTACTGCATCGCAGACAATCAATTGCATCATCACTTATGAAAGAAGAAGAAGAATAAGGAGAGTTTCATTTGGCACATACATGCTCGAATTGGGTCGAGTACGCATTTGTTGCAACCAAAAAACCATCAACCTGGAAACATGAGCATAACAGTTAATATATTGAACAATATAATATACAACTGCACAACAAAAATAAAAGAAAAGAAAAAATGCATAAATTTGGTGAAGGCAATTTGTATGAGCAAAGTGAGGATGAATCTATAGATGTATATGCACAACAGTTGTAGATCTAGTTAGTTTCTTAAGATCATGTACTATGTTTGCTCGCAATTCAGTTACAAATGTTGCTTGGGTTGTGCGAAAGATCCTTTCTTTAACATCTCTTTTCTTTGTTATATTTTTGAAGAGCATAAGTGGAAATTGCCCTTTATGCAATTGTTGTTCCATTGACGAAAACAAATTTCAATAGGTGTCGAACAATTGCAGCTACAACATGGAATAATGCAACATTCGTGTAACTTAGCTGAGATACATGGACATGTGAAAGTAAAGGACAAAAGTGGATATGGAGAACATTACCATTTCCTTATCGTTGTATGAATCTCCATATTTTATACGGAGAATGTGTTGTGAGCCAACTTTTCTCGCGAGTGTGATAGCTTCACCAATGATTCCGATTGGGTAAATTTCATTTCTCTGTGCAAGTTGGTTGATTGTTGTGTTTGGGACAAAATGATATTCTGAAGAAATAGTGGGAATTATTTCCATAATACTTTTTTCATTGAGAGATATAATCCGATCACAATCACCACGGTCATATACTTTTTTGGGCAATATATAAAAATTTGTAATGGATATCCCATTACCTGGAAATATCTTTTATGCATGTTTCTGGACAAGTTGTGTGGGAATAGTTAGTGTGACTGTCATCAGGGCCTCCTTGTCTGTCATGTTAGCACGCATAATGGATCTAGTTTTGTTTGCCTTGTCCAAGTAGGTTCTATAGACAACCATTATGTCCCCGACGAAAACTTTTCCAGTTCGGTGGTTGTTCAAGCCCTCTATTGATAGTATTTTGGGTGTTAGAAGTTTAGACCTGGTGACATTTTTTGAAAAGGAAAATTAATGTGAATGGTAGTGTGCATTATTATTTTTTTCTTTTTTCCTAGCATAAATGTACAAGTAGACGCACAAATTGGATCAACTATGGTGCCATAGTTTTGCAACCAGACCTCTTAGTCTATGAAGCCTGCGCTATGTTCGGTGTCTCGCTTGCTCTTGTTGATACTTCTTGTGAACTGCAAAGTATGTGTTGCAGATGACATCAACATATTCACCATGCCATAGATGAATAAATAGCTAAGGATATTTGTTTGGTAAACATATGAGCAACATAATGTATACATCTTTACCTTTGGCCTTGTCGGTCTACTGATGTTTGGGATGATTGATTTCTCATGGCCATGTCACTAGTCTAAGTTTTTATGATGCAAGCATGTGTAGATGAACATCATAAGGACTAAACAAGCATATGCATTGTATATTGTCCATCGTTGTTCTTAATGTCACATACAGGGTAGAAGTATATGGAATACGATCTAGGGTGTCAAGGGATACTCAGGAAACATGAGGACCTAAGGGTCAAATTGTATGCCTCATATTTTTTGAGTGAAAAAATGTGTAATAGTAAATAAGGCATGATGGGGGGGTTTGATGGCCAATCTGTATATCATAGAACCTCTGAAGACAGAGGTACAATCTTGAACCCTCCATCCCGAGAACCTGCAATAGATAAAGTGGGTAAGTATGGAATAAGGTAGAATCATGACCATAAATGTGAACCCTGTGAGTTCGCCAACCCGCACACCTAGGCATTTTCAGAAAATACAACTAAGCAAAGCAACCAGAAAGCAAAAGTAGACGAGAAAAATTAAGTATGGAAGAGGGGAAAAAAAAGGGATATTAGAAAATGGAAAAATTAGAAATGGGGAGGGCAATGTTTGGAAGCGGGAAGTCTCAAAAAAGGCCCATTGTTTCCAAATAATCGTTTTCTAGTCCAATATTATATGCTCCCACCCATTTTGTATGTTTAATTTACTACCACACTTGGTATACATTTTCAAAGATTGTACCACAGAACCCTCTGCTATGGTATATAAGAATTCATCTTCCCGTCCAACCAATTTTTTTCTTTCAAGGTAGCAATGTCGAACATACAGTGGACATGAAAGAAAGTTAGTATACAGAGAGACATGTAAAAGAAAGAAATATAGTTCTATTTATTTCAATGTAGCAGCAAAGAGAATACATTTCACATGAGAATAAGCAAAAAGACACGTACTATATACATACAGAAAAAAAAAAAGGTGCAAAGCAGTAGAACAAGTAGAACAAATACATTGACAATAAATGAAATACTAAACACTGGAATATGAAATAAGAGTACAGGTATGCACATTTGTAACTCCTCTTCTACATTCCCGCAAAATAATCCATAGTCCTCTCCAACCACTTTTTTTTTTTAAATGTATCAATGTAGGAAAAATACAATGGACATGAAGGAAGTTAATATGCAGGAAGACATGTAAAAAATAAATAAACAGAGTTCAATTTTTTTCAATGTAGCGGCACAAGAAATACAAAGGACTTGAAGATAAGTTATTATGTAGGAAGGTACACAATATCTACATACAATAAAGCAGGTGAACACATATACAGATAATAAATTAAATAAAAGACAATGAAAGATGAAATAACAGTACAAGCATGTACCTTTCTATCTCCTCATCCACCGCCATAGTTAAGACTCCTTCGTTTTCTCTAGCTATTCTATTTGTTTGAATGTGGGAACACAAAAAATACAATGAACATGAATGCAATCTAGTATGCAGTGGAGAACAAGTAATATGTACATACACTAAATGAGAACCAATGAATAGAATAAAAGATAGTTATAAACATGAACCTTTTCTTTTCTCCATCCATGATTGTAAATATATAAAGTTTTTTTCCTACCCAAAATATATTACAAGCCACAAAATATTAATAAATTGCATGGCCATAGCTAAATGATTTTGGTTTTCTGTGGAAAAGTATCCAGATATGCTTCCAGACATGGAAATATAATTTTACAGTATCTTTGGTGTACATATCATATTTCAAGTACAAGACAAATTGTATCGTGGTCACAATAGTCTGTGTAGACGATATATATGTTGTGTTGTGGTATGGGCACATTTCACCATATATGGTTAATAAGTGCATTTTGCACATGTTTTATCTTAACAAAAAGACAACGGATATTTTAATTGCATATGTAGTTGTCCAAATATTTATTATGCCACTATTTTGTATCATGTCAACACTGAAGTATCAACAAAATTTTATAGCAGAACAGGAGGGCACAGAATAGGCGTCAGATCTCGACTTCGCCAGACACGGAAAACAACAGAACCACAGGTCTACTCGGGGGTGTAGGACCTAAACATCGCAAAGTGCCCCCCCCCAAAAAAAAACAACTCTAATCATTGACGCAGGACTGCAACCTTGCAAAGTTGAAGTATAAAAAGGAAAAAACAAGCAACAAACTAGCGAGAAAGAATGAACAGGCCCAATTGCATCCCCAAGGCCCAAAAATCGTAAACTTGAGCCAAACAACAACAAGAAGCAACCGACGAACCAACGAACCAAGGAACAAGAAACAACCACCGAACCAGTAAAAAACATATGTATCTCCAACGATTACCAAACTGCAGCCAAAGCGCAGAAGGAACCGAAAACATATGACGAGCATCCTAGTAGAAATAAGCAAACATTCTTACTTGCAAATTGCAAACACTGAACAACAAAGAATGAATAGAAAATGAAATTATGGCATCGAAACTTACTCTGAAACAATGAACAAAAAAAGCGTAGGTCAAATTGTGGGTGCAACACCTAGACCCTGCAAAGTAAAAAAAAAACAGATCCAACTGTGAATGCAGGACCCCAACCTTGCAAAGTTGAAGTAAAAAAAACAAAGAAACAAGCACCAATAGGTCCAACTGCAAGTGTAGGTCCCCAACCTTGCAAAGTTGAACAAAACAACAACAAGAAACAATCGACGAACTAGTGAAGAAGAAGCACCCACCAAAACAGTAAACAATGTATGTAGCTTCAATGATGACCAAATTGCATTCCAAGCCTAGAAGAAGTATGAAACATACAATGCCTATTCAACTGGCAATGGACAACAATATTGTCCAAATTCACTACAACATTGTATGGAAAATTTTGAGAAAAAATGTACTCTGAGAAGCCTATCTAGGTAAACAGTTAAGGCGGTCAGGTTGTCTAAGGACCTCGTGGTATGCAAAAATTTAAGTTGTCAGGCTTGTTTTAGGATCTCGCGTTATGTAAACATTTAATTTTTCAGGCCTATTCAAGCACCTCAAAAAAAGTGTCAATGATCCAAACCTTTGGTATGTAAACATTTCAATACAAATACAAATGACCAATAATAATAATAATAATAATAAAAGGACATATTAATATGTGACCACTATAGTCCCTCTATGCATTCGACAGGGACCAATAATAAAAAAACATTAAAAAACAACATCCATGCTCAAAACTTTCGGTATGTAAACATTTTAGTAAAAACGTAATAAAAAATAAAAAGGAGCATCTAAGCTCAAAACTTTGGATATCTACACATTTAAAACATTGGGAGCAACAAAGCGAGCAATAATACCTCGAATATATTCTCTAATGAGACAATGACATATCAGTTTTGTTTTTATATATAAAATAATGTTTTTATTTCTATAGTTCGAACAATACAGATGATGCAAAAATTTATAGTCAAAGGACATATTAGTATGAATTCAATGAATTATCGATTGTTATAGTCCCTTTGCGCCTTTAACAGGGATTGCTGGCCCTCGACCAAGTTTTGAGGAAACCTTGGTCAGATTTGGCCCACTTTTGGACTTCGACACACTAGTCGAAAAAGGAGTGCCCAGGCGAAGCTGAGATCGCGGATCTCACTTATTTTTTAGGCTATGTGAACCCAGTAAGGGGTTTTCTAGGGTTTTTGTAATGGGTTTATGATATGTCATCCCATGGGTTTTCCCATGTTTAGACCTTATTGTAAGGGTTTGTAAAAGTATAAATAAAGAAGAAGGTATTGTAGAAGAAGTAGTTTTTGTGGAGCTAAGTGCAAGTAGTTCGAGTTGCTTTGTGCAAAAGAATGTATATGTGTTAAGGCTTTGTTCTAGATAGAGAGTTAGCTCTATGCTTTGACCTAGTTTTGGAAGGAGGATCCGGTGCTCAATGCACAGATCTCCTATCTGGTGCGAAACTCGACTCTATGGCTTAGTGCACAAGAGTGAATGAATGTAAGATCTGGACGAATAATAAAGAGGTGAAGTGGTTGGTGGACATAGCCCCACACTGGGGTGAACCATGTATATCTTGTGTCTTTGGTTTTATTTTTGATGTGCTAATTATGTTACGAATATGACCAGTGCTTTGATTACTATGTACATGGATGATTTTAGGGGATACATTTCACTCATGGGATAATTTTCCATGGTTTTTCCAAAAATGAGATTTTCTATTTTAAAAACGATTCGCACAAATTCTATAGGATAAAATTATTTTACCTTAAAAATCACCAAAATTTTATAAAAACTATATAAAATCCTTATAAATTTGAATATTTTTACAAAAATATTGCCAAACATTTATAGTTGGCATATGAAGGATTAGTAAGATTCGCCAAGGTTTCTAAATTTTAAAACAAATTTCCATCCTTAAAATCATCCCTGACTATGTATGATAGATAGATCTTATGGTTGCTTAAGTGCTTTACTTGTGTTGATGAATGCTAGATTTAATCTATAATTCTATGTGATAAGTACTCAAGGTATATTGTCGTTTCTTACTATGTCGATCTATCTCTAGGTTCTATGGAGTTGATAGGGTTAGTAAACTAACACATGTCACCTTCTAAGTGTTAATAGAATATTCTATGAAGCAATTGTATCATATATCTTTGTCCCAGCCTGATTATAGACACCTATGTCTTGTAACCCCCCCTATTTCTACCTTGGGTGAGACTTCACTTGCTTCACAGGTGTTTCCGAAAGGGTCGGTAGTCAAAGTTTTGTTGGTGCGTTGTTAAGCATTGAACCTTGGGTATGCCCCTGTGCCAACAAATGGTTCTACTACCGGGGCCTGAAACTGTGAATGTTGGGAATTGAAGTAAAGAAAAAGAGAAGCTTTGTGCATAGATTTGTTGCTAAAGTTCACAGTACTCTACTTAACTTGCGAAGCTTTTTGCTAAGAAAGTAAGTTGATCTAAAGAAAAGAGGTAGCTTGTGTGCTTTGGCAAGAGAAAGATAGGTGAAATTTTTTGTTTCGAAAGCATGAACTTAAGTATTTTTAATAGATTGTGTCCTAGTATGAAGGTTAGGGCATAGTTGAAAGAAAGAGTTGATGTGAGTAAATTTAATAGAAATGAAGAAAGATATGCTATTCCTATGCATAGAAAGATTTTTTTGACTAATAAGTGGATGCAGGAACCTAGAATATTTTTTTGCAGATTGTAGGTCCAACACTATGATCCTAGAGGAAATGCACAGTATAGAAAAGGTTCGGGAACATATAAGAGAAAAAGAGGATTGACTTTGTGTTATAACTGCAGAAGACCGGGACATATTGCTAAGGAATGTCCTGAGGTAGGACCTATTTTTCTTTGTTGTAAGATTGTTGGTCATGAGGTTGAGGATTGTCCATGGATTATTGCTAAAGTTGAAGGGATGAACAAAAGACAAGAAAACTATGAAGTCAAGAGACTAAGAGCATGTTAGAAATTTCTAAAGAGAAAGGGTCAGAGGAAGTTCAGACTACGTTATTACAGTTGAAAGAAATAATGGATGTCCATAAAGATGTCAGTTTACCAGAAATCCTAAAAGAAAAACAGTGCATAAGTACAACAATTGAATACTTTGACATAGACTGTGTCTTGGATGAAGAAACACAAGTGAATATTATGACAGAAGAAGCTTGGGGAATCTTGGGAAATCCTACTATGGTACCTTCTTTAGGAAGGATAGGATTGTTTAAAGGTAAAAAGATAACTTTATGTGTAAGAGTAACTAATACACCTATTATTGTTCATGGAACATCGACTGAAGAAGAATTTGAAGTCATTAGATTTGTTGGGGACAACGCCCCTTTCCCGTTATTGCTAGGTAAGACTTGGATTGAGAAGGATCAGATCATAAGGAAAGAAGAGGAAGAAGCTATAGAAAAGAAAAATAAAAAATTAATGGATTTCATAGCTAAGAAAATATACCTACTAATAGAAGAACAAGAGGATAAGTCGAAGCAACAGAGAAAAGTAACAATGCAGGAGGGATAGAGAGTAAGAGAATTAGTTGTCAAGGTTGAAAGAATGCAAGAAGGATTGAAGAACCTATCTATGAAATAAAGAAGTATGTCCACTCATGAAGTGTTAAGAAAAGGGATATTAACTTCAGACCCTTTGAGGGCACCTCAACAATGCAAAGCCACCATGCTAGAAGAAGATAAGAATAAAAATGGAAAAATGATTCCAAAAATAGTTAGAGAGACTCATATAACATGGAAGAAGGCAAGGAAGCTCAATAAAAAGAAGGCTAAGCTGGAAAATCTACAAGAAGTTACAAAAATCAGATGGAAAACTTTGCAGACTTGAACCTCGCAGGAGGTAGGTTCGCAAGATTTGAACCTCATTGGAATAGTAGGTCCACGCACAATGGGACTTCACCTCGGTGAAGTAAGATGACCGTTGGAGGCGACTCGACCATTAGAATGATGCTCCAGAACGATTAGAAAATGAATTTATGGGCTGATGGACCACTTTTGGGATGTTGATACCAGTCCATAACAGTTAGTTTCAGCACCGGTATCGACCAATAGAAAAGTTTTGCATTGATCCTCATTTCATCTACATCACCGCGCATGGAGATGAGAACCAACAAGAATTATAGTCATACTACAAACTGACAGATGAATATATGGAGTAGATCACAAAGGTATGGCCAGAGGAGTTTCTCGTACCTGTCACTGATGTAGAATTATCCAACACTGACACCATATGAATCCCCATAGTCACATGGGTTGAGCATGTCAAACAGTCCAGTAGGACAAAGATGAAGAAAAAGAAGGAAGAATTTCAAGACATCGAGAGCGATGAGGAGGAAAACGCTTATGAAGATAATAGGTTTGATTCGCTAGGAAGAGAAGAAGATGAAGCCGAAGGATAGGGAGGAGGATATGAAAGAGAAGAAGAACAAGGAGGAGGTGAAGCTACATCACATGAAGATCCCTCTGTTGGGACAGTGACACCGTAGAAGAGGAAGGTTTCTCCAAAGAAACCCTTAGCAAGGAAGAAGACGTGCGCTAATAAACCTCAGTTGGAAGCCACCCTCATGGATGATGACATCAGTCTATTCCATGGAAACATGTAGGACACATACGAAGAAAAAATGTAGATATATGGGGAGAAGCAAGAGGAGCTATATGGAAGGATCGAGAAGGAATTGAAGGAATTAAAGAAAGTTGTTTGTTTGGTATGCGCAGTTCCTACTTCTCTCTCTACACTTTCCTCCTCATGGACTGTGAAATTGGGGGATGAACCATCCCAATTAAGAAAGATTGCAGATGCAACATAATCTTGATTTCAGAGAGCTCAGGAAGAGAAGGAGAAGGCTATAGAAGCCTTGAAAAAGGAGAAGGATGAAGTCTTGGTGCAGTTATGAGAAGCGTAGGACAATGTAGTGTCTCATGAAAATGAAAAAATAGAGCTTCAAGCGAAGCATCAGGAGGAAAAATCCCAGCTACAGAGGGAAAAGGAGAGGTTTCTTGCAGAGTGGGCCATGGTCAAAGAAGCGGTAAGTAAAGCATGACTCTTTGTGCTAGGCTTGGCACAGGAGGAGAAAACATCGGTCGAATCTCAAATAGTGAAGCTCGTTGAGACCCTCCAATAGCTTCAGACTAGGATAATAGAATTGGAGGCCCAAACAGTACCGATCACCCTATAGGAGATGTGTGACCAGAGGGAGGAGACCGCTAAGAACACAGTAGTACGAATTAGAGCCCTCACCTCAAAATGTAAACAACTAAGTGATAGGAGCACCCATACATATGAACGTCGCATTGAGGATCCAAAGTTAAGGAAGTTGGAAGCACAGTTGCATTGCACATTTTTCTAGTGCAGGCGCAAATGAAGCTGCTCATCGTAGTGGAAATAATGAAGAGATCCTAGGAGTAGTGCACAATAAAATAGAATATCACTGCCCTATAGGGCAGGGTAATGGAAGTCATGCATAATCTATAACCTGTGCAGGAGGAATCCTGCAAGATGTTTGAAGATATTGATGGACAGGGCTTGCAATTGGATCAAGTAGTTGCAATAGGCGAACAATGTTGGATCATGTTGTCATTGATGCCAATGGTTTGATTATTTGGGAGATTGTTGGATCATATGTCATTGATGTAAATGGTTTGATTGATTGATGTCAAGTAATTGATTGATTGATGATTGATGAATAATGTATATGTATTGTCCTTGATGAGAATGATAGATTTCAAAGTGGAAACCAATTGATAAAGATGGATCATTGATATGATGCATAGATGAAGATGGATCAATGATTTGTCATTGATACATGATCATGCATAGTTTGTTTTATGAAAAGATGACTCGTTATTGTCTTATCATGATTGATAAGGTGCACAAATGGATGAACTCCAAAGTGGTCCCCTTATGGTGAAAGCCCTCATGGGAAGATGCTTTGCGGATTGAGTTATCCTAGAAGAATGGTTGGACGACCCATGCTTGTATGTGGAATAATGATATGAATATCAATGAAGTTGTTAGTGAAAATAGCCTAGATGGATAGTTCTTGTCATGCCATTTCCGGTGGTATGTGGAATGTCACATAACTCCTCATAGTTTGAGAGTTATGGCCTTATAAAGTTGGAGGACCTCCATATGAAGGCTTGAAGCCCCCAAGGTCAAAGAAATCAAAGTGCTTGAAAAGAAGAAATCATTATTTAAATAATAGAAAGAAGTGACAAAATCAAGAAGGAATATTTAAATGATAAATATTGGAGAACTTTCTATTTATGGAAATTGGTTAACCCTAAAATAAGGGAAATGGGTTAAGTGACCTAGAAATGGGTTAAGTGACCTAGAAGATGAAAGTATAAATAAGAAGCTAGCATCTCTTATGAAAAGTACATTTGGTGAGAATCCCTTTTGTGGATCAATGGAGAGCTTATTGTGAATATCTTTTGGAGTATTTGTGGAGAGCTTCTTGAGCATTATTGGTGTGGATCTCTTGAGCATGATTGAAGATCTATTCCGAGGAAGAGAGAAAGAGGAGGATTTCATGGACGCATCAAATTTTTGGCAATGTTAGAGATCTTGATGGAAAAATTCTTGGATCTTCAGAAATCCTAGTTTATGAGGTATACGCAGGTTGTTTGTGCTTAGGGTGCATATATATTAAGGTATACATGGGATGTCTGAAGACAGGGAGCATATGGTGGACAGAATGGTGAAGACTTGTGTTTGAGCTGGTGCCAAGCTCTTGGATGATTAGGAAGGTTCCAAATCTACATTCTATGGCTTAAGATCTATCACTAAGACACTGGTATGATTACATTATTGTATTTATGAATACTATTGTTTGTTGTGATGGGAATTCTTAGGGAATTCTTGGTATGGCTTCTATGATGTGGTTCAGATTGGTTGATTTGGTTGATGGAGTGATCAGTACTCTTGTGATTCAATGGTGAGATGATTGATATGGTATACTAGATGCCTATACATGTTTGAGATAGCATTCATATTGATCTATTGTGGAGCATGAGAAATCTATTTGAGAGCTTGGAGATGTTGTGACTGACTATGGGTCAGTTTGGACAGTGGAAGACAGAAGAGAAAGTGATTCTAGGTTGCAGAGGATCTGAGCATGTGAAGAAAAGATAAACCCTAGTTGCTCAAAAGAATATGTATGTTTCATTATACACTAGCCGTGGGCTGTAGTGGGCCAGTGCGCGTACACACGCAGGCTGCACTACTGACAGGTCGCGTACCTGTTGACAGATTGATATTTGTTGAGGATTGTTGCCTCATCTTAGTTGGTGTTGAGGGTGTAATATGATTCTTGCATTATAGAGCTGGTGCTCTTGTACAGTTGTACTCTATTCAGTCGTTGATGATAAACCCTTGATTGTTGTCCATAATAAAAAGAAAAATTGTACATACATCTTGTGTTCTTTGTGTTACTTGTGGTGATGACTTATTGATGATATGTGTTGTTGATATATGTTGTTGATATATTTTCACATCTAACTGGTTATAAATGACAACAATGGGTAATGAATAAATGTTGAATGTTAACTAAGGAGTTTTATGTGAAGAGGGAAGTTTTGGGAAAAAGCACCCCACACTCATTCACCCCCCCACCCTCTATGTGTGGTAGGTGTTTCCAATAATTGGTATCAGAGCATGCCTTCACTACAAGCCTTAACACGATTGAAGGAGATCCATAGAAACAAAAATGGATGATGAAGTTCCAATCCTTGATGAGGAAAACTATTTTACTTGGAGAATAGAGATGAGAGTGTATTTGAAGACAATGGGAGAAACTATTTGGAAGGTAGCCATTGGTGGATCAGTTCCATTGAAGAACAAGTAAAAGGTTGCAGCTCAAAGGGAAGGAAAAAAGAATGATGCATTGGCTCTCAAGACCATTCTTAGTGGACTCTCAAGCCCTATCAAAGAGAGCATGGGACAATGCACTTCTGCCAAGGATCTATGGCTAAAGCTAGAGGAGACATATCAAAGAAAGAAGGAGAAGGAAGAAATTGAACACCATTCCATCAAGATCATCAAAGGCAAAGAATCATCAAAAACTCTTGAACGCATTGTTTCTAAATGTGATTTTGAAAACATTTCAAGTGAAGATAAAGAATCAAGTGATGATAGCATAAAGGAATATCTTGAACATGAAGGAAAATAATTATGTGTTGATGTTGGAAAAAAGGAAGAAAGTGAAGATACTTCAAATGGAGGTAAAGAACCCTCAAAATCCCTTGAAGATGAAGGCAAATAATTATGTGTTGATGTTGGCAAAAAGGAAGAAAGTGAAGATACTTCAAATGGAGGTAAATAACCCTCAAAATCCCTTGATTGCAATAATGATGATGATGAATTTTTCTCTACAAGTGAAGAAGAAGATTAAAAAAGAGTTTGTGTAAAGTTTGATGGTAATTATCCCATGAAAAGAATAAAAGAAAAGCTATTAAAACTTCAAAAGGAAATTGAAGAAGGTTTATATAGATATAGAAGTGATCATTTTTATACACACTATAACTATCTTTTGGATAACTCTAAGAAGTTTCTTAGGAGGATTAAAAGGCACATCTTGAAGTTAAAAGAAATGATCAAGGAACAATAAGAGAGCAATAAAAAGGAAGAGGAAATCACAAGACTAAACAATGGAAAAGAATACATGAATATAGATGATGAGATT
>ML813908.1:45242-70028 GCA_009831015.1 Picea engelmannii
GAAGGAATATTTAAATTATAAATATTGGAGAACTTTCTATTTATGGAAATTGGTTAACCCTAAAATAAGGGAAATGGGTTGAGTGACCTAGAAATTGGTTAATTGACCTAGAATATGAAAGTATAAATAAGAAGCTAGGATCTCTTGTGAAAAGTACATTTGGTGAGAATCCCTTTTATGGATCAATGGAGAGATTCTTGTGAATATCTTTTGGATTATTGATGGAGAGCTTCTTGAGCATTATTAGTGTGGATCTCTTGAGCATGATTGAAGATCTATTCTGAGGAAGAGACTGAGAGGGGGATCTCATGGATGCATCAAAGTTTCAGCAATGTTCGAGATCTTGACGGAAAAATTCTTGGAACTTCAGAAACTCAAGTTTATGAGGTATACATGGGTTGTTTGTGCTTAGGGTTCGTATACATTAAGGTATATGCAGGTTGTCTGAAGACATGGAGTGTATGGTGGACAGAATGGTGAAGACTTGTGTTTGAGCTGGTGCCAAGCTCTTGGATGATTAGGCAGGTTCCATATCTGGATTCTATGGCCTTAGATCTATCACTAAGACACTGGTATGATTACATTATTGTCTTTATGAATACTATTGTTTGATGTGATGGGAATGATTAGGGAATTCTTAGTATGGGTTCTATGATGTGGTTCGGTTTGACTGATTTGGTTGATGGAGTGATCAATACTCTTGTGATTCAGTGGTGACATGATTTCTAGGGTATGCTAGATTCTTATACATGTTTGAGATAACATTCATATTGAGCTATCGTGGAGCATGAGCAAGCTATTGGAGAGCTTGGAGATGTTGTGACTGACTGTGGGTCATTTTGGACAGTGGAAGATAGAAGAGAAAGTGATTGCAGGTTGTAGAGGATCTGAGAATGTGAATCAAAGAGAAACCCTAGTTGCTCAGAAGAATACGCATGTCGCATTGTACACTGGCCACGTGCACACACAGGTTGTAGTGAGCCAGAGCGTGTACACACACGAGCTGCACTACTGACAGGTCACGTACCTATTGACAGATTGATATATATTGAGGATTGTTGCCTCATCTCAGTTGGTGCTGAGGGTGTAAGGTGAGTCTTGCATTATAGAGTTGGTGCTCTTGTAGAGTTGTACTCTATTCAGTTGTTGTTGATAAACCCTAGATTCTTGTCCATAATAAAAAGAAAAATTGTACATACATCGTCTGTTCTTTTTGTTACTTGTGGTGATGACTTATTGATGATATGTGTTGTTGATATATGTTGTTGATATATGTTCATATCTAACTGGTTATAAATGAAAGCAATGGGTAATGAATAAATGTTGAATGTTAACTAAGGAGTTTTATGTGAAGAGGGAAGTTTTGGGAAAAAGATCCCCACACTCATTAACCCCCCCCCCTCTAAGTGTGGTAGGTGTGTCCAACAAAAAATGTCTGGAAGGGCCTGTTATAGAGAAAACGATCCAGGATCTCGTTGAGCAGGAGGCCTAGGCAAAGCAACAAGTCGAGGAAACTCGAGTTAATATCGAGGCCTTCGAAGCAACGTTGTCTGAACCAGAGTGACTCGGGATGAGTCACAGATGATTTTTGGGGGCATGTTGGCCCTCGACCAAGTTTTGAGGAAATCTTGGTCAGATTTGGCCCACTTTTGGAATTCAACATGCTACTCGAAGAAGGGGCGCCCAAGTGGAGCTGAGATTGTTGATCTCACTTATTTTGCGGGCTATGTGGACCCAATAAGGGGTTCTCTATGGTTTTTGTAATGGTTTTATGGCATGTCGTCCCATGGGTTTTCCCGTGTTTAGGCCTTATTGTAAGGGCTTGTAAAAGTATAAATAAAGAAGAAGGTATTGTAGAAGAATTAGTTTTTGTGGAGCTAAGTGCAAGTAGTTTGAGTTGCTTTGTGAAAAAGAATGTATATATGTTAAGGCTTTGTGCTTGATAGAGAGTTATCTCTGTTCTTTGACCTAGTTTTGGAAGGAGGATCTGGTGCTCAGTGTGAAAATATTTTGTCTGGTACGAAGCTAGACTCTTTGGCTTAGTGCACATGAGTAAATGAATGTAAGATCTGGATGAATAATAAAGAGGCGAAATCGTTGGTGGACGTAGCCCCACACTGGAGTGAACCACGTATATCTTGTCTCTTTGGTTTTCTTTGTGTTGTGTTAATTATGTTATGACTATGCTCAGTGCTTTGATTAGTATGTATGATAGATAGATATTGTGGTTTCTTAAGTTCTTTACTTCTGTTGATGAATGCTATATTTAATTTATAATGCTATGTGCTAAGTACTTAGGGTATATTGTCATTTGTTACTGTTTTGATCTATATCTAGGTTCTGTGGAGTTAATAGGGTTAGTAAACTAACGCATGTCACATTCTAAGTGTTAATAGAATATTCTACGAAGCTATTGTATTCGATATTTGTGTCTGGTTAGAGACACCCGAGTCCTGTAACCCCCCCTGTTTCTACCTCGGGTGAGACTCCGCCTACTTCGTAGGTGTTGCTGAAAGGGTCGACAGTGGGGGTTTTGTTGGTACACATATAAGTGTTGAACCCTGGGTCTCCCCCTATGCTAACATGGACTAATAAGATATATTGACATTGAATCTTGTGATGGCCCTTGAGGGTTTGTTTAATGTGTGAGAAAAAAGGGGGGGGGGGAGGAACCAACAAAAAAAATTGTGTGTTAAATTATTAAAATCCTTGATACGTGGGGAGGAGTGGAATAAAAATAATGTAATGGATAAAGGTCAGTCGTTACCTTGTGAATAAGGATAGAATTTTAATAATATTTAATTGAAAGACTTTTCTAAGATGTTTTATTCTTTGACTATTGGCATTAAGGGAAATCCCTTATAAGGGAACTCACATGTTCCTTTTAGATTAAATAGAATATATAATAGTTCTCCAAGTCATATTGGGGACATAGCTGATCCTAAATTAATTGAATAATTTATTGTTAATTCATTTATAAATAATATTATATTAATTGATTATTCATTGATAAGTTCTCAATCTATCCAGGATATAAGTTGCTTCTTACATTGACTTTCAAACTCAGTGGATCTATATTCTCCATTATCTCAACTATCAATTTTGCATTTCCTTAATGACTTCCTTTTAAGGATTTTAATTCTAAAAAACATTTAACACTTCAAATTTTGTGCTAGGAGATAGATCCAATCCCTTTGACTATAAGGTAAGGGAATATGACCCACCACTCTTGACAACCAACTCATCAATCCGCATAAGTTAGTAAGCATGAACTCTAGAATTGATTATTTTAATTTAATGAGATTTATGTCGAGAGTACCCAAGGTCATCTCAACAATATTGTTAGTGTTAGTCCAGATTGTCACTAATCATTGAAATACTTCCACCAAGACATTAATAATGATTCCCACCAATTCCTTCTATCTGCAATGGTATATGCATTCATCTATTTATTTTCCAAGCGAACTTTTTAGTTTTGATGTCATTTAATTCTCATGCATTGTTGATGTATGAATGATTGAGTGAGTATATTCTCTTGCACCATTAAAATAATGTTGATGTATGATTGATTGAGTAATTAGATTCTCTTGCATGATTAAAATAATGTTGATGTATGATTGATTGAGTAATTAGATTCTCTTGCGCCATTAAAATAATGTTTTTTTTTTTGAATAAAAGGTGGATCCTTATATTAATTCCGATTGAAAGCTTACAAAAAGACCTGCATCCTATCTACTTACACAAAAATTCCATAAGCAAGTCCAGATTCTCTCGCATTTTGCGATTTCGCGTTTCGTGACTTCGCGACTTGGGTAGACAGCTCCCTCCATGCTGCAGACTACCGATACCTGAGTTCCTGAAGTCTTCTTACCTCAGATTAATGGGACCAGATCGATGGTCCAGATCTCCTTGAGATCCAACAGTCCATATCTATTCTCTCTTTTCGCACTTTCACATTTCACGATTTCGCGACTTTGGAGAATAGCTACCTTCTTGCTTCAGACTCCCGATAGTCGATTTCCCGAAATTTTTTGGAATCAAATCGATGGGACCAGATCGATGGTCTAGATCTCTTCTAGTACCAACGATCTAGATCTATTCTCACTTTTTTCCATTTCACAACTTTGGAAAATAGTTTCCTTCATGCTTCAAACTCCCGATATCCGAGTTCGTGAAAGTTTCTCTCATCAGATCAATGGGACCAGATCGATGGTCCATATCACTTCTAGTACCAATAGTCTAGATTTGTTCTTGCTTTTCATGATTTCGTATTTCACGATTTCAAGACTTTGGAGAATAGCTTCCTTCATGCTTCGGACAAATGATAGCTGAGTTCCCGAAATTTTTTCACATCAGATCAATGGGACCAGATCTACGGTCCAGATCTCTTCTAGTATGAATGGTATAGATTTGTGCTCTCTTTTTTGCAATTTTTGTGACTTTTAAAATAGTTGCCTTCATGCTTCAGACTCCTGGTAGTCGAGTTCCCAAAATTTTCTCATGTCAGATCAATGGGACCAAATGGACGGTCCATATCTCCTTTAGCACCAATGATCCATATCCACTCTCTCATTTCGCAAATTTGTGAATTTGGGAAACAACATCCTTCGTGGTCCTGACTCCCTATTGTCGAGGTCCCAAAATCATCTGTCGACTGAAGACCTTCTACACTGATATTTACAGTTTCCCTCTCTCCTGATCTTTTGATAATTTCTGACATGGAATAAATTCTAAGTAGACATAGTTGGCACCCAATCTAGATTGGGGCCATCCAACTAGAAAATCGCCTCACAATGGAGCCAAAGGGGTGAGATTTGGGGCTTCCTGGAATCATGGAGAATGATCTACAACATCGATTCAACCCCTGTATTGGCCATTCTGTCCACAAATTTGTTTTCACTTTGTCAAATGTGTGAAGGGGTTAGAGTTAGAGAAGGTCTGAGAAGAGCCTAGAAGCTGTGAAGAGGGCCAAGGAAGCGCCAGGTGGGAGTGATTTTCCCTGGATCTCTGCCATTCATGATTTTTGTTGCCAAGTCTATTATGATTTTGGAGTCTCCTTCAATGATTAGACATGTGAGGTTTTGATCTAAAGACATTTGCACTCTGCTGATGAGACCCCAAATTTCTGTTGAATTTTTGGTGTCGTATCCAAGATTTTCTACAATGAGGCTTTGAAGTTGGCCGAAGTAGTTTCTTATGACCTCTCCATCGCCTGAGTGTCCTTGATTGCGTTTTGATTCTCCATCAAAGTTGACCTTATGGAAGACTGGCGGGGGGGGGGAGCCACTTAGAGGGACTGCGGGCTTTTGAAATTAGAGGGAGTTTCTCAGGAGGGGTGGAGTGTGCAAACAAGAAGCCCCAAGAATTGAGGAGTGAGAGCTCACTTGAGTTAGTGGGGAAGTCTTCCTTGTTCCATGATTGTACCTGAAGAGTTTCCTGGAGATGCAGGAGGATTGTATTCTAGAGGAGGGTGGGAGGAGATGGTTGGGAATGAAATATTCTTTTGTTCCTCTCTTTCCATAGTTGCCAAAATATGAAGCCTGGCAAGAGTTGCCAAGATCTATTCAGGATAGGACTTTTGAAGGAACTAGAGCCCCAGTCCCTGATGGCTATTATGATTTTATTTTTTACTCGTGTGGTTCTTCTCATGAACTGAGTGGCCTGGTTCCATATATTCTCATTGAGTAGACATTTATTTAGGAGGTGCTCCATGGTTTTTTCTTGGATAAGGCAGATATGGAAGATTGAGGGGCCAATGAAACCTCGTCTTTAGAGATTGTCCCAGGTTAATATCTTTTTTTAGAGTAGAAGCCAAAGGAAAGTAGAGATTTTGGGCCAGAGTTGTGATTTTCGTATTGTTGTCTAGATGTTGTCTTTCTGGAGGTTATGGAAGTTCTCCTTAAGAGTGTATCCCTCCTTGAGAGTGAAGATTCCATGAGGCGTGTATCTCCATCTGAGAATGTCTTGGTTTGTTCTTTTCTAGATTCGCCTTTGGGTTGTAGCTTGTTTCCAGGGTTGCAGGTCACAGTTCATTGCCACTTGGAGTTCCCGACGAGTAGATTTCCAGCTTCGCCAGGGAGAGTTGTTGGGGGTTTCTGTCCACAAATATGCTACTTTGAGAGTGGCAAGATCTTGAATATGATTTTTGTAGGATTGGATATTTTCTTCCAGTCATAGGGGTGGCATTTGCTTCCAGGAATCCATCTAGAATAGGGAACTCTATCCATTGTGAACTTCCCAGAAACCATTTTCCTGAATGAGTGGTCGATTTTTCCAGGCTTCATTCCAGATGTTGGAGCCCTGAATTTTCCCCTGCATTCTTATAAGTCGACTTTGGTGCATATTTGGGGCATATTTGCATTTCCATAGTTTTTCCTAGATCTCTGCTGGATTTTTGAGCTATCTCCACCAAATTCTTTCTCCCATGGTCCTATTTAATTTACCAGGGTCCCAGAGGCCTAGAACAACTGAAGATTTGGGCTTTCATACTTTGTCCTAGCTGACTAGGGCCCGTTTTTTGTTCAGGTTGTGTCCATGCCATAGAAATTTTCTTTGCAGATTCCTTATTTTCTTTATGACTAGTTGGGGGGAAGCTAGGATTGAGAAGAGGTAAGTTGGGATGGCTTGGAGGACTGACTTTAAGAGAAAAATTTTGGTTGGAAGGTTGAGGGAGAGAAAGGTCCAGTTGCTAAGACGGTTGGTGATGGAGAGTAGGAGAGAATCCCACTAGATGTTTCTAGCTGCTGAGTCAGAAAGAGAGAGTCCCATGTATCAAGAGGGAAGAGTGAATATAGGGTGGTGATGTTGGATTTCCATAGGAGTATTGAAAAAGAAGAGCTATGATTTGGCCAGATTAAAGGTGGTGCTAGAGGCTTCACTTAAATTAGAGAGGATGGAGCTTAGTTTAATTGCTTCTTGCATGGTGGGGGTATTCATTAGTATCATGTCATTGAAAAATTGGCTGTGTGAGGTTGTCAGTTGTAATCTTTGAAGGGGGAGGCCTTGGAGGGATCCATTTTGAATTGAGGCCTTGATATAGCGTCCTAGACCTTCATCCATTATGACAAAGAGAAAAGGGGAGAGAGGGTTTCCTTGCCTTATCCCTCTTGAGGGGGAGAAGGGTTGAGAGGGGACACCATTGATGAGGATTGATAAAAAGGTTGAGGATATGAGGTTCATTATCCAGGAGACCCAATCCTTGTTGAAATCGAAAGCCGATAGGAGCGCTTTCATGTATTGTCAGCTTAATTTGTCAAACGATTTTGAAAGGTCAAGTTTTAGAAGCATACCTAAAGTGCGAATGCTTTTGAGCGAGTGAATGATTTCATGGAAAATAATGACACTATCCATGATTTTCCTTCCTTTGACATATCTCGATTTCTCCTTGGAGATGATGAAGGGTAGAATTGGCTTGAGTCTTAGAGCTATGACCTTGGAAATGATTTTGTAGATCACGTTGCAAAGAGCTATGGGTCTGAAGTTCCTCGGATTTCTGAATCTTTATTCTCTGGGTATTAGGGTGAAGAAAGTGGAATTTAGTGCTGGAAGAAGTTTTCCTGAGCTGCGTGATTCCTCCACCAGTTTCCACACTTCCTCCCTTAACATTGGCCAACAAGAGTGGAAGAAGTTTGTTATGAAACCATATGGACTTGGAGCCTTGCCTATGGGTAACTCTCGAATAGCTTGATCCACTTATGCTTGAGTTATTGATGTCAAGAGAGCCTTATTCTATTCCTGGGTGATTATAGTTGGGACATTTTGGGTCACTCACTCTATTGCTGAGGTGTGGTCCACCTTGGGTTATGAGAGGAGATCCTTGTAGAAGTCTGCCAACTTGTGCGTTATTTCCTGATGATTTAACAGGGTGTTTCCTTGAAAGTCATCCAACTTTGTGATGTGATTGATAAGGCCTCTGTGGATCATAGAACAGTGGAGGAATTTAGTGTTCTTCTCTCCTTCATTGATCCATTGAACCCAAGATTTCCGTCTCCACAAGATTTTTTCCTTCTTGTGTCTTTCTTCTAGTTGCCTTTTGATTTCACTCTCCTTCTATTGTTGAGTGATTATGTATCCTGCTTGAATGAATTGTCCCTGAAGATTATCTAGTTTTTGTTCCAGTATTTTCCTCTCCTGGAAAATGTTCCCAAAGACTTCTTTGTTCCATTTGCACACCTGTTGTTTAAAATGTTTGAGTTTTTTCTAGAAGCAATACATTTTTGTACCCATTTGTGTTTCTGTAGTGCTCCACCAGTGATGGGCTATCTCCTGGAAATTTGGATGGGAGAGACAAGACATTTTAAATCTGAAGGGTTTAAGCTTGGGGGTGGAAATATTGTCAATCCAAAGCTGAACTGGCTAGTAGTCCGAACCTGCCTTCGGGAGGATGTTGGAATCTACTAGGGGGCCTTCCAAGACAAAATTTTCTGAGATGAGGAAGTGATCAAGCCTGCTTGCTATTTGATGGTGACCTGATATTTTGTTGGTCTAGGTGTAGGTGTCATTGCTATTCTCAATGTCTACTAGTCTAAGGTTCTCTATGAGTTCCTAGAATTTTGTGCTATCCTGATCCAAGTGATTTTTTCCCCCTCGCTTCTCCTTCAGCGTGAGAATCATGTTGAAGTCACCCCCTATTATAAATCGTTTACCCTCTACTAAGGAACCTAGGTAAGCTAGGTTTTGAAGAAAGAGGTCTTTGTCTTGGATCTTCTGTAGTCCATAGGAATTTGTGACCATTCCTTCATTGTTTGTGCCGATGGCTCTGTAGTGCATTGTGATGGTGCATGTAGTGGAGAAGCCTTGATCAAGGATGACTATTGCAGGATTCCATAGGATGGCCAAGCCTCTTGAAGCCCCTTTTGAGTCTGTTTGATAGGATTTGCAGTTACACCATCATCTTTTGATGATATCTTCTGTAGTTTTCCCTGCACATTTTGTCTCTTTTATTAGGAATATATCAAGGTCTTCCATTTTGATGCAGTTTTGGAGAATCCTTTGTTTTGATCTTCCATTTAGGTCTCTGATATTCCAGGTGAGGATCTTCATAATTAAAAATTAGATGGGTGGGAAAAGGATCTCTCTGAGAGCTTGTGAATCTATCCTGAGTTGATCATATAGTTCCTCGCTTCCTTTATTAGCCGATGAGCCTATTTTATGCCTCATCGCTTGTTTTATTTTGGGTGTTTTCTTGGATATTGGTTTGGAAATACTTTGTGAACTTTCCCGAGTTGGTCCTCTAGTAAGGTTTGAATATCCTTCTTGTTGAGTTCTTCTTCTAACCTATCTAGGTCGATTTTTGCTAGGTCCTGCTCATTCATTTCCATGATTGTGTCTTCCTCTCTTTCTGGTTCCTTCCCTGAGGTTGGGTGAGTCTGTGGATCTGCTTGGTTTGTCGGGGTTTGATACTTTTGTGATGGATGGTCTTCCTTTTGCTTGCTGGTAACTGTCCCCATGGTCTTGTGGGGGTTTTCCACTTCTTCTTCCTCTGGGAGGCTGTTGAGGGCTTCAAATGAATTATTATTTGGGTTATTTTTTTTTGTTGTTGGTAGTGGGCTTCTTTTGCACTTGTCTCCTTCGATTTTTCACCTAGCTAAATCCTTCCTTTGATTTCTCTTCAAATTCCCTCTTGGGGGGGGGGGTGTTGAGAGGGAAGTCTCTAAAAGGGTGTCCATGTTCATGGCATTTTCGACATCTGAAAGGAATGTGTTCATAGTCTATGGTTGGGGCCCATTCCTTGTCTCAATTTTGTAAGGTAACTGTGCCTGGAAGATATTTGGAGATGTTCATATAGACACATATCCTTGCATAAGAGGTGTATTTTCTCTGTTTGGTAGCTTAAGAAGATTTGACATATTTACCCATGGTGTTGTCTATGCCCAATAAAATTTTCTCTAACCAGAACTCTTGAGGTAGGGAATAGAGGTGAATCCATACCGATGTGTAAGCAAATTTTTCCTTTTCTGGGCATAAGCAGTCTATCCATAAGAGGAGGTAGAGGCTAACCATAGTGTAGAATATGGTCCCCCTTCAAATATCCTTTCCTTGTCTTCCAGGTTGTAGAATATTACTGTGAAGAAACCTTTGGAGCTTAGTTGGAGCTCATAGTATCCCTTGGGGTTCCACCACACCTTGATCCAATGAGTTAGTTCCTTTTCTAAGGGTTGGAGACCTAGGAATTTTCTTGTGAGAGAATGGTCTCTCATGAACTGTGTATGCTCCCCTATCCTAGTGGTTTTGATGATGTACCTGGGGGAAACCGGGTCTTGGGGGATACATTTTTCGGGTGTCTAGACCCTAGCTACTTTTGGATGCAAGGACTCAACATCCATGTTCAGTTCTTTTCTTATATCCATCTCATCCTACATATATTGGTCTCATAAGTGCAATGGCGGCTCAAAGGATGGTCTGCATGCCCCCAAGTTCTTTGGATCATTGGAGGAGACATTGCGGTAAGAGGGGGCTTTCGCCCCCCTTTCTGTTCCCATTCTTTTGTGGAGGTCAGTACCAAGGTGCAGAGGTGATCATAGGCAGAGGAGTTTATACTTGGTTAGGGTAGGAGGGTAGTTGGTTCATGTGAACCCTAATCTTGTAGAGATCCTCTCCCAACAATCCAAGTTATCACTCAATTTTTCCATTAAAATAATGTTGATGTATGATTGATTGGGTGATTAGATTCTCTCCCGCCATTAAAATAATGTTGATATATGATTGATTTAGTAATTAGATTACTCTTTCACCATGATTACTTGATAATTAAGATTGATTGTTTATCTAGTTGTAATTCGGCTTGATTGTATTAGTGGGATTTAGAAACCTCCCTGTTCCTCAGAACAATCACCAACCCTAAGTGGTCAAAATCTATCGGATGAATCCTTGGCTTAAGTGTTGCTTATGTGTCTTGGAGGTCCTAACCTTGCAGGATAGGTTGGGTAGGTAGTTTCTTTATTTTATCTTTATGTGATGAGTTTATCCTGCGTCGTTATTTTATGATACTTGTTGATGATGTGTCATTATCTATTTTGATGAAGTGTTGATTATGTATCGTTATTAATTATGTTAATTCTTGATTTCGTGTCATCACTAATTGGGATGATGTGTCGATAGTGTTGCTATTAATTATGTTACGACGATTTTATTTTCCTAACGCAAATAAAAAAAAATATTTACCTTGTAGATCACTATTTGTTATCGTAACAGAGGGGACATTACATATGGTGTCAAAGTGGGTTCAACCCCGCGACTTGAGATCATTACATATTCCACTGTATTAAGCACTTGATTAATAACTTATCACTATTTAAGATTGAAATTTTCCATGTAGGTAATCATGGCTAGAGGACGTCGTGGAGGTAGACGACGTGGTGCTAGGGAAGGAGGTGAAACGCCTCCAATAACATCCATGCTAGAGGAGTCTAACCCCCAAGGACAATAACAAGTCATTGGACAAGAGAAAACTATTGTGGGGGATGTGTTTGGTTTAGTGAGATCCTTTCAGAGGATTTCAAAGGCCTTGATTAACTAACTAGATATAGATGAGGCCAGGGGGCCTATACCCAATGAAATATGACAGGGGTAGCATTCACAAAGAACTCGAGAAGGTGAAATTTATTGAGTTCATGGGTGCCAAGGATGAATAAAACTCCTAGGTATGGTTGAATAACATGGAAATGTTCTTTTTAATTCATGACTACACCTCCAACATGAAGGTCTGCATGATGATCTTTCAGTTGAAGGGGAGTGCTCTTCTATGGTGGAAGATGCACCTCCTTCAACTAAACATGATCATTGAAGACGTGTCATGGGAATTGTTTGAGGAATGGTTCTGGGAAAGGTACTTGTCTGAGGAATTCATTGAGCACTATCTCAATGAGTTCAACTACTTACGATAGAGTATTTATACGGTGACAGAGTATGAGGCCATATTTATGGAGCTACTTCGGTATGCTCCACATATGAACACAGAGAAAATAAAGGTAAAAAAAAAAATTGTTCGGCCTTAACTTCAACATTTGTGTGAAGGTAAGAATCCTAATGCCTCATTCATTGCATGATTCAGTTCAGAAGGCCCTCATAGCTGAGGAAGAACTAAACCGTGGGGGTCAGGGTAGGACTTCTTCTAGGCCAAATGGAAAAATGACATCAGGAGCACAGCAACATCAGACACCAGCTAGCTAGGCTTCAGGGCATCGACATACTCTTATAGGACCTATGTTCATTGCACCATGATGAAATACTCCTCAACAAAGGACTCCTTACAAAGGACCACCACAGAACCAGCAGTGTCATCAATAACATTTTAGGTATGTTCAACAAAATAGACCAGGATCACAAGTTGTTAGGCCAACAACTTCTACTTCAGGAACCAAGAGTAATGGACTAAAGATGATATGTTGGACATGTGGATAGCCACATTACTAGCAAGACTATCCTATTAAGAAGGAAAAAACAACTTTATCACCTGAACCCACTATAGTGGAAGATTCGGGCAAGGCCCACAATATACATGCATTGGTAAACAACCGCCAGGATGAGCATCAATCCACTGTGCTAGAGATGTCAGGTACAATTATAGAAGAGTATGTGCAAGGGATGTAAGTTATACACAATCTTAGCGCTAAATTAAAAGGGTGAGGCAGAAGGATTATAAAATATTTCAGTAGTATAAGAGTTTGCATATGTTTTCTAGAAGAGTTACCTAGCTTGCCGCCTGAAAGAGAGTTGGAGTTTACAATCGACCTGAAACCTGGAATGGAACCAAGCCTTATTAGATGTCAACACTTGAGTTACAGGAGTTGAAAATGAAACTGAAGGATTTGTTGGACCTGGGAATTATACGTCCAAGTGTGTCCCCTTGGGGTGCGCCTCTTATTTTCATATGAAAGAAGGATGGCTAGTAGAGACTTTGTATTGACTATCGTCAACCAAACAAGGCAATGATCAAGAAACAATATCTATTTCCAAGAATATACGATTGATTGATCAAACGAAAGGCATGATAGTGTTTTTAAAGATCAACTTGAGATCAGGTTATCACCATTTAGGAATTAAGGAGGAGATATTCCTAAGACCGATTTCAAGACAAGTTTTGAACACTACGATTTTATCGTTTTACCATTTGGACTGACAAACACCCCGGGGGTATTCATGATCTTGATGAATGGGGTGTTCCACAAATACTTGGGCAAGTTTGTTCAAGTATTCTTTTGATGACATATTGATATATTTTCATACAACATAAGAACATGATAAACATTTAAGATTAGTACTACAATGTTTATGAGAAAACAAGTTATATAGGTAACTATCAAAATGTTCTTTCTACCAAACGAAGATTCATTACTTGGGGCACGTTATATCTGGTGAAGGTATAGCTATGGATCCAGTGAAGGTAGAGGCTATTATGGAATGGCCTGCACCAGAAAATGTACCAGAAGTATGCATATTTATGGCTTTAGCAAGATATTATAGATAGTTCATCGAAGGTTTTTCGAAGATAGAAAATATGATCATGGGATTGCAGAAGAAAAACAAGATTTTTTTATGGATCGAGAAATGCGCGGAATCATTTCAAGGGATCAAGGAATTATTGACGATAGATTCAATACTAAAAGTCCCCGACATGGATCAAGAATTCTTGGTATGCACAGACACGTCCAAGAAAGGTTTAAGTAGAGTATTGATGCAAGACGATCAAGTGATCACTTATATCTCAAGGAAATTAAGAAGGCATGAGGAGAAATATGCAACGCATGATTTGGAGTTATTTTCCATTGTTTATTCCTTGAGAGTGTGGAGATACTATCTGATTGGATGAAAATTTGAACTAAAAAAATATCACCGTGGATTGCAACACATATTTATGTAGAGTGACTTGAAAGCACGACAAAGGCATTGGTTAGAGTTACTTAGTGAATACAATTTTGAGATTACGTAAATAAAGGGAACATTGAACAGAGTAGAAGATGCATTGAATTCAAGACCACACATATTTTTCGTGATACCTCTTTGGATGAATATTCGATAAAATATTCTAACTATACAGTTCAACGATGACTGGTATAAGGAGGTTAAGGAAATTATCGGAAAAGACACCATGATGGTACTAAAGTTTGAATTTTATACATTGGACAATGAAGGATTGATGATGTATAATATCAAGATGTACATACATCCTAACGAAGAATTAAGAAGTTTGATCTTAAGGGAAGCTCATAGAGAAGTGTACATGGCTCATCCAAGGGTCATGAAGATGAAGACAGACCTCAGGCCTTTATTCTTCTGGAAAGGAATGAAATCAAACATTGTCAATTACGTGGCGATATATATAGAATGTCAGCAAGTGAAATATGAACAAAGAAATCTGACACGATTACTACAACCATACACTATTCCAGAATCAAAATGGGAGGTCATTTACATGGACTTTATGGTTGGATTGCCACTGACGACAAGGAGGCACAACTCAATTTTTGTGGTAGCTGAGAATCTGAAGAAGAGTGCACATTTTATTCCTATGCGTATGACGTATCATGTGTCAGACATGGCTAGAGTTTTTATAAGCAAAATTGTGAGATTAAATGGCATGCCAAAAAGGATCATATCTGATACAAGATCGGTGTTTACATGATGTTTTTGGACCATTTTACAAGAGGCCTTGGGGACACAAATGAATGGAATATATGTTGTGCATGTATGTAATGGACCAATGGAAGAATTGGGAAGATTTCTTTCCACTAGTATAATGTGTGTACAACAACAACTATCAAGGTAACATTAAGATGGATCTGTTTGAGTTTCTTTACGAGAAATTGTGTCAGACACCATTGAGCTAGTATTGACTTGAGGAGAGGGTCCTGGTAGGAACAGAAGAGATACAAGAAATGGAAGAACAAATGAAAATGATAAGACAAAGGATAAAAGAAGCTCAAGGTTGGAAGAAGAGTTATGTTGATGTGTATCACATTAACCACAATTTTGATGTTAGCGACTAAGTTTTCTTATGGGTAAAACCGCACAAGAGTTCAATTAAGTTTGGAAAGGGTGATAAAATCTCTCCTAGGTTTGTGGGACCTTTCAAAGTTGTGGAAAATAAAGGACCCATGGCCTATCGAATAGCCTTTCCTGATTCCTTGAGGCATATGCACGATGTTTTTCATGAATCTTTTTTGTGAAATTATGTTAGTGATCCTACACATGTGATTGACATGAGTTCTTTGCAGGTGTCGGACGAGGGTGAAATCATAGTGGAGCCAATCTACATTCTTCACCATCACATTCGAAATTTAGGGCGTCGGATAGTCGATTAGGTCAAGGTCCAGTGGGACAATTATAGTCTCCAATCGGCTACTTGGTAGGATGCATATGATATGCGTCAACAATTTCCTTACGTATTTGACAGATTATACATATATATCTTGTGAGATACTTTTATTACTGCATTTTATAGACTATACAACTTTGGGACAAATTTTAAAACAAGAGGGTGTGCATGTAACATATTTCTCTTTAACATATTTCTCTTGCAAGCACATGTTATTGACTTATTCTTTGAGGACACTTGCGTGCAAGTGATCCGGTTATAGTACATGGTTATTTTTTTCACTTATGGATTTTTATGATGATATTGATGGACTATGATTTTATGTTATTTTATATATGTGTATTGACATATTCTATTGACGAGTTTCCTTGAGTGTGCATGACACTTAGAAGATTGTGGATGTTGAGGGAATCAATGAACCTCCTTGGACTCTGGATTGAGTCAGGGATTGGATTGTATTGGTTTGAGTATTTCATTTATGCATATGTGACATATGATCGATTATAGTATGATTTTCTATATGGAACATTGACAGTGTTTCATTGATGGATGCAGGTTGACGAATGCTTTCTAATCTGACTCACATAAGGAGTAAAGGGGCCATGCACATAGACCAAATATTGAGGGAGAGGTGTGGTAGAGTCATTGTCATAGCCTAATATCACTCCCACCATGGCTCGAATTGTAGGTTAATGATTACCTAGATTGAGAGGTCCATGATGACGTGGGGGTAGACTGAGACAGTCACTCACGAAGACTTCTAAGGGGTGCACAATAAGGTAGGGTCCTTATTCCTTAGAATCCCTTAGTCTCTCACAAGGTCGACCAAATGGAGTGTTGACTCCAAGGGTTGGACGACTACCAAAACTAGTCAAAGGCGAGTTGCACCCTTGGAGCATGGAGTGCGTCTTGAAGGGCATGTTGCGTAATTAAAACTTGAGTCAATGAATCTAGGGGGCCCAAAAAACCTTGAGAGAAATAATTAAACCTTGTAAAATATTTAAGCATTTCCATAATTAATTAATTAATTGAAGATTGAAATTATTAATTATAAATCCCAAGTGAAAGTCTAAACCTATTCAAAAATTTAAGCCTAAATCTAAGTTATTGCAAGGAGACTAAACTAACTTATTAACTAAATCGAAAAGGGGAATGAGGTAAATAAATTTAATAATGAAGTAAAATGAAATAAACCTAAAAATTGATTTAATACACATGTGTGCAAGAAAACACCAAATTGGAATTTAAGATAAAAAAGCAATAAAGTTGAAAGAATGTGTACGCATAGCAATGTATCTAGAGTCTAGTTAACACTAGTCTAACTAATAGAAGACTCCTATTTTAACTCAACTCAGATTTAGTAAGGTGTCAATCATTAATTGGAAATAAGGGGAATAAAGAGACAACTAGGAGTGATTTAAGGAGCGCTTTTAGGATGGGTGAGGGAAATTGACTTTAATTAAATTAAAATGTGTAATTACTTGTGCAACTTGGGGAAAGGGTGACAAGTGTAAGGGGGAAATAATTATAATTTATCTAATTAAAAAGTGAATTAATTTTTCAAGTGGGGAATTTTCATTAAGGAAACTCCTATAAAGCAAATAGAAAGGAGGGAAAACATATACATACCGGTAGTGGGTAAATTTATGCTTCAAAATGTTTGACTGGTTTTACTTGTGAGAGTTGGGATACCCAACTTGAGAGAGAGTGGTGGCTCTACCTTGCAAGGGAAGCTGGGAGCTAGAGGATATATGGATGTGTGCATGGCCCCTTTGCGGCTCAGAGGGCTAAGGGGGGAGAAGAGTACTCGTAGCATTGGCAGGGAGGTACCAGTGTAGTCTTGGCAATTAGCAAGCAGGAGGGCAGAAGGAATGCCAAAGGCCAAGGATCATCTCCAAGACCATATTCATTGGTTACAATATTCTAATTGATATTTACAATTGTAATGAGCTTTAAATTGTAATTATAGTTTTAGAAACTGATGTAAATTTTATGGTATATCTAATATCAAATTGAAAGGTTCTTGATGGTTTTCTTGAAATTTAAAGATAATTTTCTGATAATTCTATCCCTTTAATTCTTAAAAAGGTTTATGTTTATTGGTGAATCGATCACTTTCATGATTTGGTATTTCAGAGTTCATCTTAATCTATCAGTTGTATAGTGTGATTTTACTGTGGATTGGATCAAGTATTAAGGTCAATAAGAATGTCCCTTATATTTGGTTGGGCTTGGGAAAAAACCCTTGAAAGGAGAGAAACCCTTCTCTATGGTTTTTTGGGGTGTACGAAAAATTGTTTAAAATACATAAGATCTACGTATTAATAAGTGAGCTTTTTTTTTTAATCCGTGGGGAATTTGATTTCATCTTTGCAAGAATCATTATAAGTATTTGAATTATTGATTGATAATTGATGGGTTTTGTGTAATATAGAAACTAGAATTCTATTTTTCTGGCACTTAATTCCTCAACCAAGTTTTGGATTTCATTTGAAAAATGGGTTGGTGGGAATCTCAGAGAAAATTTACAGGTTAGGATTAAGAATTGGTACATTGCCTCGATACCGATGTCCATAGTCGTACTTATTTTCTTTTAATTTCTCTATTTGTATGGATGTGTTGATCATTGCCTTGGGGAATGCCTTCATAATTTTAATAAATTTCTATTGGACCGACACGATTGTTGCAGTCCTTGGTTGATATTAAGAATTTAAAAATGTATTGTCATGATCAACCACCCTTCAAACCAATTAAATTACCTTAAGTTGAATACTCCTGCTATAAGTTCCTTACATGCTCAGTCACATAATAGAGCGTTGATCTTGAAGGTTGTATGGCTAACCGAGTTGGTAAATCCTTCATAGAATTCCTTGACCATGGAGATGGCAATATTTTTGAGAGGACACTTGGAGAGATCCAATCTCCCCATCACTCTCTACTCAAAATGCAAGTCTAACCAATTAGGTTTTAAGGAGGAATATTCTCCCCTCATGGTCTATGGATCTACGTGTATTATTCTCATCTTATAGTTTAGTTGGTAACAAAAAGTAAATAATGAAGCACAGGTGCAACTGCTTGAATTTATCCTTGTCACTTGTGTTTTTAAGTCCTCTAGATCTTGCCCAAAATTTCGACAGGGGTTGAAAATCCCATAAACTTGTGGAGATGGAAATCTTCATTAAACCTTCAGAACACTTTCTCTTGGAAATTCAAAAGTCGTATGCCCACGATCGATATTATAGTCGCCCCCAAAAAAATATTTCTTTTTCCCTTGAATATTAGTTGGTTGAAACCACGACCTTCCTTAACTTTCTCTAGTGTTTGTTGACTTGTTGGATGAAGCTAAATGATTCCTAAGGAGGTTTTTTGGTCATCAAATTAAGAATTCATAGTCTAATATGAACCTTGAGATTAACTTCCAAGAATTTGATCTCCCTCACCCTTCGACTTAAAATCATAGTCTTGTAAAGTCAACAAAACGATGAAGTCTTATTAGTCCCTGTCGTAGGCATAGAGAGACTATAACGATCGATAATTCTTTGACTTCATATTAGTTTGTCCATTGACCACAAATATTTTCATAATCTCTATTGTTGGAGGTAGGGAACTAAAAACATTGATTTTTATATACTAAAAAGTACCATATATGTAGTGATTTGATTGGATAACAGATTGGAGGTCTTATTGTCAGCTTCACTATTCCCATTGTTTGATATGTTAACATATCCATACTTTTTTATCATGTACAGTATTTTTGAATCATATATTTTCGTATGTATTGGTTGAACGTGGATTAATGCTAGCATTAGCTCGAATGTTTGTCTTAGCATTTTCTGCTACCTAAATTTATGGCAATGTTTGATATGCTAATATATCCAAAGTTTGTCCTTCGAATACATTCTCCAGTGTTCGAACTATTCTTACATAAATTATAATAAAAAAATTTGGGTACGTCAGAGACCTGCCACATTGCATTTTTTTCTTAAATATTTATAGAGCATTTCTAACAAACTTAAATGTTTACCTAACAGGGTTGGCAACGTTGAATGTTTACTTAGTGAGCTTGTTACAATACATTTTCTTCCGTTTTTTTATTTATATGCTTCATTGACATTGTTGGTTCACTGGTTCATGATTTATTTTTGCATATCCATTGATTTCTTATTTGCCTTTTGTTGTTCTTCTTGTTTGCATGTTTGTCTTGTTGCAGTTTTCAGGTTTGGGGTTCTGCAACTGCGATTGGAACTGCATCATTTCTGGTGGGATGGTTGCTACTTGATTCTTTGTTCGTTGTATGTTGTTTATTGTTGTTTGATTCGACTTTGCAGGGTTGGGTCCACAGTTGGGACTTTTGGTGCTTCTTAACTAGGTTGTTATTTGTTGCTTATTCTTGTTTTCCTAGGGATTGCAATGTTGGGGTGGTGCATCCACAGTTGGATCTCTTGTTACATTGTTTTGCAGTTGACTCTCCATAAAATATTATTAAGATAAAATAACATACAAAAAAATTGCAGTCGATGTAAATTGCATCTCTTATGTGTTGAACTAGAGTTTGTCGGCCTAAAACTATATTTCATAGCTAGTGATGTTTTTTCCATGGTTTATTGCTTACTATGGTTTCATAGTTATTAGAGTAATTTTTTCTGTGTGAGAGATATATTTTTTCTCTCCCTTTTTTATTCCTCTTGTAAACTGTGTTTCTGGTTCTATAGTTTCTCAAGTTTATGTGGTCATTTCGACCGATTGTCGTTCGGTTGCATGATTGGCCAGTTTTGTGGACACGACTTCATGGATAGGTGCTATCGGACTATGGAAGCTCATTTTTGGTGTATACATCTTGCACCCAGAACTTTCATTCTCTACAATTAGATCCCAAACTCCTCAAAATAGCAACTATTCCTTTGCCTGTGATGAGTTTGTCTATTCTACCTACCTTTCCATACTTAGTCGATTTTTCAAAGTTTGGATATTTTTTCCATGGTTTATGTCTTACTATAATTTCATATTTATGAGAGTATGTTTTGTTGTGTGAGAGATATAATTGTTCTCTCCCTTTTTTTTTCCCTCTTGTAAACTGCATTTTTGGTTCTATAGTTTCCCACGTTTCTATGGTCATTCTGACCGACCGCCGTTCGATTTCATACTTAGCCAGTTTTATGGACGTGTCTTTGCCGATAGGTTCTATCAAACTATGGAAGATCATGTTCAGTGTATACATATTACACCCAAAACTGTTGTGTTCTACAATTCGACCCCACACTCCTCGAACTCGCAATCATGCCTCTACCTGCAATGACTTTGTCTATCCTACCTACCTTTCCATACTTAGTCAAGTTTTCAAAGTTTGGCGGGTTCACTCCTTTTCGGGTTCAGAAAATTTAAAATCATTTGTCTCTCCCCTCCATCCCTGCTGCCTTCTGCCCTTCCCAATAGACATTAATTATGCTTTCAAAAGTGAAAATCGACTAGACAAGTTCGAAAAGATTGGCTTTAATAAGAGGAAAGATTGAGGACATCTCCCATTAAAATGAATAGATAGGCGAATATTATGGGATCTTGTAATTTCTTTTTCCTGCATTTTGAATTTGCAAAAAATAAATAAAAATTGGCTCTTTTAGTTTTTTTAAAGGCTTCATCATATTTCACGAACGTGTCACCCACATAGGCCTTCATGTCATGTCCCTCTTTAATATTGTGCATATATTAGATGTCATATTTGAGAATCTGCTTGGATATGGGAATGTTAATATGTGTTATTAGTCACTATTCAATGTACATATTCAAAAAGATTGGCATTAATAAGTTAAAATATCGATAACATCTATCATTAAAACAAATTAACACAAAATCTATGGAAGATCATCCAGAGTTGCTTTTAAATACTTATTGCCATTTCTCTCTATCATAAAGAGTTGTGCTTTAGGGTGCCTTCATTCTAATGTTCCTAGTCATGGACATGTAAGACAACTTAGAGATGTGATTGAGGCCCAAATGAAAGAAGAGAGACTAGTTTTATGTGACGTGAGATTTGAGTAAAACAAAAACTCTGTTATCCAACAAAAACTCAGAGAGGAGGAAAAAAAAAGAACAAGTATCTTATGGTTGGTGTTCTCCTTGTATTCGATGCTTTGGTTGGTTGAAAATCCTACCTAGAGATTTGTTTGTTGATCTTCTTTAATTTCTTGCTGGGAGTTGTAATGGATTTTTAGGTCATGTGAAAAATACTTCTTCGTTGAAGTATATAGTTTCTTCCAACAACACATATTTGGCAATTGTATCGAGTTCTGCAGATCGCACAAGAATTTGTCTTCCTGGGGGGCGTCGCAATTACCGTGGCTTGAAAAATGGTCTGTGATGTTCATGAATGATGCAAAATATTACTCCATTTGCGAATGTAACTAGAAGAGGGTAACAAAAAATGTCTGGGTGGATAAAATGACATATTATCACTACGAAAGTTTCTATTTCAAATTTTGTTGAGCTACTTCTGGGTGTGGTAACTGACTTGACAGAAAGCCATGTTCTTTATCAAAGTTTGTTCGGTTTCCTCTGGATGTAGTCACAGACTCCACATATTTGGTGTCACCTTTGAACATTCCAGACCTTTCTGTGGACCACCATATCTTCCACCACTATGACAAAAGATATATTATGATGTGATCTGCAACATTTGATACACTTTCCAGACCCATGTTGATGCGTTCTACAAAATTTGATACACTTGCCAGAACTTTGCTTCCCAAAAAATTCATGTACTTCAACATAATAACATTTTGCAATTGGGTTGGACGTTCCTTCCAATTTACTATAATAAAACAAATAATTTCAACATACAAATCTTCAGGCAGGCTTTTCAACCAAACAGATGATCAAATACGGGGAGAATAGCAGTCACAACATACTTGAATTTTTTTCTCGTCCCATAGCTGATGTCACATAAAATGACTCCCTCGTCTTAGAATTGGGCCCGAGTGACATTTCTAAGTTGTATCAGATGTTGATGGTCAGGAACATTACAAGGAAAGCACCTTAAACCCCAAGTTTTTGACGGCAGAGGGAAATTAATACTTGACAAAGACATGAATGTTGAATAACTAGCCAATGCAAGCAGGCCATATCTGGAAGAGACAAGCTATTCAAAAAATTGGGATAGATCTAGTTGGAAGCACCAATTAAGTCCAAGACCCGAAATTGATATTCAACTCATTTTTTTTATGAATAAAGGATTTGATCCTCAAGAAAACTGTCAACAAGCTTCATCAATGTACATATTTTTTATTGGTCGGTGGCAAGCCAAATCAAAATCATTGTGGAAAATCATCTCAGTTGTATTTTGTAACCCATATTATTTGAATATAGAATAATTTTGGTTCTTTTTTTAATAGTGTTTTCCAATCTCCGGTATTGCATTTTATTTTATTTTCTACCTTTTTCCCCTGTGTCTCATTAAACATGGACAACAAGCTTTTCTTTCTGCTGCCCACTACTTCAATTTAAATAAAGGCTACTATGTTCATCACATTGAAGAATAATTTGTTATAGCCCATACTTATGTGGTGCTGACCCTATACTTAAAGAAAGAAATTGGAGGACCCGTCCTGCTTTCATTCTTTGGGGCCCATAAATAGAATGAATTAATGACTTACAACAAGGAAACTCGAGTGTTGACACCATGTTCCTGTTCAATATATTGCATATATTGAAACTTCTTCTATTTTATAATATCCGTGCATATATACTAATATGAGTACTATTGGAATAAATATATAAAAAAAAAATGGGAAAAACTTAGGCAATTATCTGGCCACCGGATCCTAGGTTTGCAGTGTTGAACAACCATTTTCCATGTTCAATCATATACATGTTGCAGCCAAAGATCTTTCATGATATGCAAATTATGCTTTAACTAGTGATAAGTCACAAGGGGTTAAAAAATATTGGCATTAATAAAGGAACGACTGAAGCTGCCTTAATTACTTAAATTACACCAATTTTTTATTAAATTTAATTTAATTTAGATATTAATGTTTATGGAAAGTCGGTGTTTTCTCATGTCATTGCAAGGAATACAAGATGAATATATGATAAGGAGTTTATCTCGTTGAAACCACAATGAAAATTCATGCTTCTTGTTGCGTTATATACATCTTGCAGTCAAAACTTTCATGGTTTTAATAGAATTTGCAAAGTTGGCGCTTACAAACTCGGCTATTTATTGTTCCGTTATATACATATTTCACTCAAGACATCTATGATGTACAATTCCACCACGGGTTCCTCGTATACATTAACTTCGTTCAAAGTATCTATCGTTGCCTTCCATCCCCACCAACTTCACGTCCTTCCTGATATACATTAATTATGCTCTTAATAGTGACAACTAGACACTGGCACGAAAGAATTGGCACCCGCTGCTCCACCATATACAAATTAACTATAGGACTTCGACATCGTCCCCTCTTCCATGTTACACATTATGCATTCAAATGTCCGGAACTATACAATTTGGCTGGCGGGGCCTTGCGTCCTCTGGGGAAACCTTGTGACCCTATTTTGGATCCTCGCATTCACGGGTTCATAAAAAACCAAGTCCTAGTCAATGTTTCCTGTTCTGCCCATCCTCATACTTCTTTCCAGATATGAAACACCAAAGGTTTAATACTATAACGACATCATGCAACAAGCGTAAAAATAAACATCATTAATAAGAAAAAGTTGGGACAACCAACCATCCCTACAGAACTTGTCCATAAACATGCAAAGAAGATCTTGCTTAGAGAAAGAAAGTCTCAGCAAGCATTTTCGTGTTTGATACTTGCACACTTTTTTGATTGTAGCTTTCTGGATTGACGGCCTTAAAATTGTTTTTCAAGTTTTCCGTGAATTGCAAACAACACCCAGAGTTCCACAATATATAATTTGTCCACATGAATGTATAAAAACTCTTAATTCTCCTCTTCCCCCCCCCCCCCCNTCTTTGTGGTTGTATATTTAGTCGCAGCTATATAATCATGGCCTCATGGATTCACAAATTGGAAACTCTTTATCTATATATTCACACCATCATCCCGACCGACTATGGTCCCTTTTAATACTTAGTCAATTATGTCATCCCCGAGTCCTGGGTTTGCAGTATCCAACACCTATGTCCCCTGTTCCGTCATATACATCATGCACCCAAAGAAATTTTGTCATGTGCAATTTATGCCTTTTCTAGTGAGAAATCACTAGGGGTTCGAAAGGATTTTCATTAAAAAGAGAGAAATAGATGTTCTTCTGTGAGATTCTTAGTTCTTTTCAACCTCTCTTCTTTTCGAGTACTATTTATTTATAGTTATATACTCAGTCACCTTTCTATGATTGTAGGTTCCAACGTTGGCATGTTGACATATATTCATCTCCATCTATATCCTCACATGACGAATCTGGCCGATCGTTGTTCCTTTTCATACTTAGTCAATTTAATGCTT
>ML813908.1:70078-96947 GCA_009831015.1 Picea engelmannii
CCTGAAAGAGAGTTGGAGTTTACAATCGACCTGAAACCTGGAATGGAACCAAGCCTTATTAGATGTCAACACTTGAGTTACAGGAGTTGAAAATGAAACTGAAGGATTTGTTGGACCTGGGAATTATACGTCCAAGTGTGTCCCCTTGGGGTGCGCCTCTTATTTTCATATGAAAGAAGGATGGCTAGTAGAGACTTTGTATTGACTATCGTCAACCAAACAAGGCAATGATCAAGAAACAATATCTATTTCCAAGAATATACGATTGATTGATCAAACGAAAGGCATGATAGTGTTTTTAAAGATCAACTTGAGATCAGGTTATCACCATTTAGGAATTAAGGAGGAGATATTCCTAAGACCGATTTCAAGACAAGTTTTGAACACTACGATTTTATCGTTTTACCATTTGGACTGACAAACACCCCGGGGGTATTCATGATCTTGATGAATGGGGTGTTCCACAAATACTTGGGCAAGTTTGTTCAAGTATTCTTTTGATGACATATTGATATATTTTCATACAACATAAGAACATGATAAACATTTAAGATTAGTACTACAATGTTTATGAGAAAACAAGTTATATAGGTAACTATCAAAATGTTCTTTCTACCAAACGAAGATTCATTACTTGGGGCACGTTATATCTGGTGAAGGTATAGCTATGGATCCAGTGAAGGTAGAGGCTATTATGGAATGGCCTGCACCAGAAAATGTACCAGAAGTATGCATATTTATGGCTTTAGCAAGATATTATAGATAGTTCATCGAAGGTTTTTCGAAGATAGAAAATATGATCATGGGATTGCAGAAGAAAAACAAGATTTTTTTATGGATCGAGAAATGCGCGGAATCATTTCAAGGGATCAAGGAATTATTGACGATAGATTCAATACTAAAAGTCCCCGACATGGATCAAGAATTCTTGGTATGCACAGACACGTCCAAGAAAGGTTTAAGTAGAGTATTGATGCAAGACGATCAAGTGATCACTTATATCTCAAGGAAATTAAGAAGGCATGAGGAGAAATATGCAACGCATGATTTGGAGTTATTTTCCATTGTTTATTCCTTGAGAGTGTGGAGATACTATCTGATTGGATGAAAATTTGAACTAAAAAAATATCACCGTGGATTGCAACACATATTTATGTAGAGTGACTTGAAAGCACGACAAAGGCATTGGTTAGAGTTACTTAGTGAATACAATTTTGAGATTACGTAAATAAAGGGAACATTGAACAGAGTAGAAGATGCATTGAATTCAAGACCACACATATTTTTCGTGATACCTCTTTGGATGAATATTCGATAAAATATTCTAACTATACAGTTCAACGATGACTGGTATAAGGAGGTTAAGGAAATTATCGGAAAAGACACCATGATGGTACTAAAGTTTGAATTTTATACATTGGACAATGAAGGATTGATGATGTATAATATCAAGATGTACATACATCCTAACGAAGAATTAAGAAGTTTGATCTTAAGGGAAGCTCATAGAGAAGTGTACATGGCTCATCCAAGGGTCATGAAGATGAAGACAGACCTCAGGCCTTTATTCTTCTGGAAAGGAATGAAATCAAACATTGTCAATTACGTGGCGATATATATAGAATGTCAGCAAGTGAAATATGAACAAAGAAATCTGACACGATTACTACAACCATACACTATTCCAGAATCAAAATGGGAGGTCATTTACATGGACTTTATGGTTGGATTGCCACTGACGACAAGGAGGCACAACTCAATTTTTGTGGTAGCTGAGAATCTGAAGAAGAGTGCACATTTTATTCCTATGCGTATGACGTATCATGTGTCAGACATGGCTAGAGTTTTTATAAGCAAAATTGTGAGATTAAATGGCATGCCAAAAAGGATCATATCTGATACAAGATCGGTGTTTACATGATGTTTTTGGACCATTTTACAAGAGGCCTTGGGGACACAAATGAATGGAATATATGTTGTGCATGTATGTAATGGACCAATGGAAGAATTGGGAAGATTTCTTTCCACTAGTATAATGTGTGTACAACAACAACTATCAAGGTAACATTAAGATGGATCTGTTTGAGTTTCTTTACGAGAAATTGTGTCAGACACCATTGAGCTAGTATTGACTTGAGGAGAGGGTCCTGGTAGGAACAGAAGAGATACAAGAAATGGAAGAACAAATGAAAATGATAAGACAAAGGATAAAAGAAGCTCAAGGTTGGAAGAAGAGTTATGTTGATGTGTATCACATTAACCACAATTTTGATGTTAGCGACTAAGTTTTCTTATGGGTAAAACCGCACAAGAGTTCAATTAAGTTTGGAAAGGGTGATAAAATCTCTCCTAGGTTTGTGGGACCTTTCAAAGTTGTGGAAAATAAAGGACCCATGGCCTATCGAATAGCCTTTCCTGATTCCTTGAGGCATATGCACGATGTTTTTCATGAATCTTTTTTGTGAAATTATGTTAGTGATCCTACACATGTGATTGACATGAGTTCTTTGCAGGTGTCGGACGAGGGTGAAATCATAGTGGAGCCAATCTACATTCTTCACCATCACATTCGAAATTTAGGGCGTCGGATAGTCGATTAGGTCAAGGTCCAGTGGGACAATTATAGTCTCCAATCGGCTACTTGGTAGGATGCATATGATATGCGTCAACAATTTCCTTACGTATTTGACAGATTATACATATATATCTTGTGAGATACTTTTATTACTGCATTTTATAGACTATACAACTTTGGGACAAATTTTAAAACAAGAGGGTGTGCATGTAACATATTTCTCTTTAACATATTTCTCTTGCAAGCACATGTTATTGACTTATTCTTTGAGGACACTTGCGTGCAAGTGATCCGGTTATAGTACATGGTTATTTTTTTCACTTATGGATTTTTATGATGATATTGATGGACTATGATTTTATGTTATTTTATATATGTGTATTGACATATTCTATTGACGAGTTTCCTTGAGTGTGCATGACACTTAGAAGATTGTGGATGTTGAGGGAATCAATGAACCTCCTTGGACTCTGGATTGAGTCAGGGATTGGATTGTATTGGTTTGAGTATTTCATTTATGCATATGTGACATATGATCGATTATAGTATGATTTTCTATATGGAACATTGACAGTGTTTCATTGATGGATGCAGGTTGACGAATGCTTTCTAATCTGACTCACATAAGGAGTAAAGGGGCCATGCACATAGACCAAATATTGAGGGAGAGGTGTGGTAGAGTCATTGTCATAGCCTAATATCACTCCCACCATGGCTCGAATTGTAGGTTAATGATTACCTAGATTGAGAGGTCCATGATGACGTGGGGGTAGACTGAGACAGTCACTCACGAAGACTTCTAAGGGGTGCACAATAAGGTAGGGTCCTTATTCCTTAGAATCCCTTAGTCTCTCACAAGGTCGACCAAATGGAGTGTTGACTCCAAGGGTTGGACGACTACCAAAACTAGTCAAAGGCGAGTTGCACCCTTGGAGCATGGAGTGCGTCTTGAAGGGCATGTTGCGTAATTAAAACTTGAGTCAATGAATCTAGGGGGCCCAAAAAACCTTGAGAGAAATAATTAAACCTTGTAAAATATTTAAGCATTTCCATAATTAATTAATTAATTGAAGATTGAAATTATTAATTATAAATCCCAAGTGAAAGTCTAAACCTATTCAAAAATTTAAGCCTAAATCTAAGTTATTGCAAGGAGACTAAACTAACTTATTAACTAAATCGAAAAGGGGAATGAGGTAAATAAATTTAATAATGAAGTAAAATGAAATAAACCTAAAAATTGATTTAATACACATGTGTGCAAGAAAACACCAAATTGGAATTTAAGATAAAAAAGCAATAAAGTTGAAAGAATGTGTACGCATAGCAATGTATCTAGAGTCTAGTTAACACTAGTCTAACTAATAGAAGACTCCTATTTTAACTCAACTCAGATTTAGTAAGGTGTCAATCATTAATTGGAAATAAGGGGAATAAAGAGACAACTAGGAGTGATTTAAGGAGCGCTTTTAGGATGGGTGAGGGAAATTGACTTTAATTAAATTAAAATGTGTAATTACTTGTGCAACTTGGGGAAAGGGTGACAAGTGTAAGGGGGAAATAATTATAATTTATCTAATTAAAAAGTGAATTAATTTTTCAAGTGGGGAATTTTCATTAAGGAAACTCCTATAAAGCAAATAGAAAGGAGGGAAAACATATACATACCGGTAGTGGGTAAATTTATGCTTCAAAATGTTTGACTGGTTTTACTTGTGAGAGTTGGGATACCCAACTTGAGAGAGAGTGGTGGCTCTACCTTGCAAGGGAAGCTGGGAGCTAGAGGATATATGGATGTGTGCATGGCCCCTTTGCGGCTCAGAGGGCTAAGGGGGGAGAAGAGTACTCGTAGCATTGGCAGGGAGGTACCAGTGTAGTCTTGGCAATTAGCAAGCAGGAGGGCAGAAGGAATGCCAAAGGCCAAGGATCATCTCCAAGACCATATTCATTGGTTACAATATTCTAATTGATATTTACAATTGTAATGAGCTTTAAATTGTAATTATAGTTTTAGAAACTGATGTAAATTTTATGGTATATCTAATATCAAATTGAAAGGTTCTTGATGGTTTTCTTGAAATTTAAAGATAATTTTCTGATAATTCTATCCCTTTAATTCTTAAAAAGGTTTATGTTTATTGGTGAATCGATCACTTTCATGATTTGGTATTTCAGAGTTCATCTTAATCTATCAGTTGTATAGTGTGATTTTACTGTGGATTGGATCAAGTATTAAGGTCAATAAGAATGTCCCTTATATTTGGTTGGGCTTGGGAAAAAACCCTTGAAAGGAGAGAAACCCTTCTCTATGGTTTTTTGGGGTGTACGAAAAATTGTTTAAAATACATAAGATCTACGTATTAATAAGTGAGCTTTTTTTTTTAATCCGTGGGGAATTTGATTTCATCTTTGCAAGAATCATTATAAGTATTTGAATTATTGATTGATAATTGATGGGTTTTGTGTAATATAGAAACTAGAATTCTATTTTTCTGGCACTTAATTCCTCAACCAAGTTTTGGATTTCATTTGAAAAATGGGTTGGTGGGAATCTCAGAGAAAATTTACAGGTTAGGATTAAGAATTGGTACATTGCCTCGATACCGATGTCCATAGTCGTACTTATTTTCTTTTAATTTCTCTATTTGTATGGATGTGTTGATCATTGCCTTGGGGAATGCCTTCATAATTTTAATAAATTTCTATTGGACCGACACGATTGTTGCAGTCCTTGGTTGATATTAAGAATTTAAAAATGTATTGTCATGATCAACCACCCTTCAAACCAATTAAATTACCTTAAGTTGAATACTCCTGCTATAAGTTCCTTACATGCTCAGTCACATAATAGAGCGTTGATCTTGAAGGTTGTATGGCTAACCGAGTTGGTAAATCCTTCATAGAATTCCTTGACCATGGAGATGGCAATATTTTTGAGAGGACACTTGGAGAGATCCAATCTCCCCATCACTCTCTACTCAAAATGCAAGTCTAACCAATTAGGTTTTAAGGAGGAATATTCTCCCCTCATGGTCTATGGATCTACGTGTATTATTCTCATCTTATAGTTTAGTTGGTAACAAAAAGTAAATAATGAAGCACAGGTGCAACTGCTTGAATTTATCCTTGTCACTTGTGTTTTTAAGTCCTCTAGATCTTGCCCAAAATTTCGACAGGGGTTGAAAATCCCATAAACTTGTGGAGATGGAAATCTTCATTAAACCTTCAGAACACTTTCTCTTGGAAATTCAAAAGTCGTATGCCCACGATCGATATTATAGTCGCCCCCAAAAAAATATTTCTTTTTCCCTTGAATATTAGTTGGTTGAAACCACGACCTTCCTTAACTTTCTCTAGTGTTTGTTGACTTGTTGGATGAAGCTAAATGATTCCTAAGGAGGTTTTTTGGTCATCAAATTAAGAATTCATAGTCTAATATGAACCTTGAGATTAACTTCCAAGAATTTGATCTCCCTCACCCTTCGACTTAAAATCATAGTCTTGTAAAGTCAACAAAACGATGAAGTCTTATTAGTCCCTGTCGTAGGCATAGAGAGACTATAACGATCGATAATTCTTTGACTTCATATTAGTTTGTCCATTGACCACAAATATTTTCATAATCTCTATTGTTGGAGGTAGGGAACTAAAAACATTGATTTTTATATACTAAAAAGTACCATATATGTAGTGATTTGATTGGATAACAGATTGGAGGTCTTATTGTCAGCTTCACTATTCCCATTGTTTGATATGTTAACATATCCATACTTTTTTATCATGTACAGTATTTTTGAATCATATATTTTCGTATGTATTGGTTGAACGTGGATTAATGCTAGCATTAGCTCGAATGTTTGTCTTAGCATTTTCTGCTACCTAAATTTATGGCAATGTTTGATATGCTAATATATCCAAAGTTTGTCCTTCGAATACATTCTCCAGTGTTCGAACTATTCTTACATAAATTATAATAAAAAAATTTGGGTACGTCAGAGACCTGCCACATTGCATTTTTTTCTTAAATATTTATAGAGCATTTCTAACAAACTTAAATGTTTACCTAACAGGGTTGGCAACGTTGAATGTTTACTTAGTGAGCTTGTTACAATACATTTTCTTCCGTTTTTTTATTTATATGCTTCATTGACATTGTTGGTTCACTGGTTCATGATTTATTTTTGCATATCCATTGATTTCTTATTTGCCTTTTGTTGTTCTTCTTGTTTGCATGTTTGTCTTGTTGCAGTTTTCAGGTTTGGGGTTCTGCAACTGCGATTGGAACTGCATCATTTCTGGTGGGATGGTTGCTACTTGATTCTTTGTTCGTTGTATGTTGTTTATTGTTGTTTGATTCGACTTTGCAGGGTTGGGTCCACAGTTGGGACTTTTGGTGCTTCTTAACTAGGTTGTTATTTGTTGCTTATTCTTGTTTTCCTAGGGATTGCAATGTTGGGGTGGTGCATCCACAGTTGGATCTCTTGTTACATTGTTTTGCAGTTGACTCTCCATAAAATATTATTAAGATAAAATAACATACAAAAAAATTGCAGTCGATGTAAATTGCATCTCTTATGTGTTGAACTAGAGTTTGTCGGCCTAAAACTATATTTCATAGCTAGTGATGTTTTTTCCATGGTTTATTGCTTACTATGGTTTCATAGTTATTAGAGTAATTTTTTCTGTGTGAGAGATATATTTTTTCTCTCCCTTTTTTATTCCTCTTGTAAACTGTGTTTCTGGTTCTATAGTTTCTCAAGTTTATGTGGTCATTTCGACCGATTGTCGTTCGGTTGCATGATTGGCCAGTTTTGTGGACACGACTTCATGGATAGGTGCTATCGGACTATGGAAGCTCATTTTTGGTGTATACATCTTGCACCCAGAACTTTCATTCTCTACAATTAGATCCCAAACTCCTCAAAATAGCAACTATTCCTTTGCCTGTGATGAGTTTGTCTATTCTACCTACCTTTCCATACTTAGTCGATTTTTCAAAGTTTGGATATTTTTTCCATGGTTTATGTCTTACTATAATTTCATATTTATGAGAGTATGTTTTGTTGTGTGAGAGATATAATTGTTCTCTCCCTTTTTTTTTCCCTCTTGTAAACTGCATTTTTGGTTCTATAGTTTCCCACGTTTCTATGGTCATTATGACCGACCGTCGTTCGATTTCATACTTAGCCAGTTTTATGGACGTGGCTTTGTCGATAGGTTCTATCAAACTATGGAAGATCATGTTTATTGTATACATATTACACCCAAAACTGTTGTGTTCTACAATTCGACCCCGCACTCCTCGAACTCGCAATCATGCCTCTACCTGCAATGACTTTGTCTATCCTACCTACCTTGCCATATTTAGTCAAGTTTTCAAAGTTTGGCGGGTTCACTCCTTTTCGGGTTCAGAAAATTTAAAATCATTTGTCTCTCCCCTCCATCCCTGCTGCCTTTTGCCCTTCCCAATAGACATTAATTATGCTTTCAAAAGTGAAAATCGACTAGACAGGTTCGAAAAGATTGGCTTTAATAAGAGGAAAGCTTGAGGACATCTCCCATTAAAATGAATAGACAGGCGAATATTATGGGATCTTGTAATTTCTTTTTCCTGCATTTTGAATTTGCAAAATAAAAATAAAAATTGACTCTTTTAGTTTTCTTAAAGGCTTCATCATATTTCAAGAACGTGTCGCCCACATAGGCCTTCATGTCATGTCCCTCTTTAATATTGTGCATATATTAGATGTCAGATTTGAGAATCTGCTCGGATATGGGAATGTTAATATGTGTTATTAGTCACTATTCAATGTACATATTCAAAAAGATTGGCATTAATAAGTTAAAATATCGATAAAATCTATCATTAAAACAAATTAACACAAAATCTATGGAAGATCATCCAGAGTTGCTTTTAAATACTTATTGCCATTTCTCTCTATCATAAAGAGTTGTGCTTTAGGGTGCCTTCATTATAATGTTCCTAGTCATGGACATGTAAGACAACTTAGAGATGTGATTGAGGCCCAAATGAAAGAAGAGAGACTAGTTTTATGTGACGTGAGATTTGAGTAAAACAAAAACTTTGTTATCCAACAAAAACTCAGAGAGGAGGAATATAAAAGAACAAGTATCTTATGGTTGGTGTTCTCCTTGTATTCGATGCTTTGGTTGGTTGAAAAGCCTACCTAGAGATTTGTTTGTTGATCTTCTTTAATTTCTTGCTGGGAGTTGTAATGGATTTTTAGGTCATGAGAAAAATACTTCTTCGTTGAAGTATATAGTTTCTTCCAACAACACATATTTGGCAATTGTATCGAGTTCTGCAGATCGCACAAGAATTTGTCTTTCTTGGGGGCGTCGCAATTACTGTGGCTTGAAAAATGGTCTGTGATGTTCATGAATGATGCAAAATATTACTCCATTTGCGAATGTAACTAGAAGAGGGTAACAAAAAATGTCTGGGTGGATAAAATGACATATTATCACTACGAAATTTTCTATTTCAAATTTTGTTGAGCTACTTCTGGGTGTGGTAACTGACTTGACAGAAAGCCATGTTCTTTATCAAAGTTTGTTCGGTTTCCTCTAGATGTAGTCATAGACTCCACATATTTGGTGTCACCTTTGAACATTCCAGACCTTTCTGTGGACCACCATATCTTCCACCACTATGACAAAAGATATATTATGATGTGATCTACAACATTTGATACACTTGCCAGACCCATGTTGATGTGTTCTACAAAATTTGATACACTTGCCAGAACTTTGCTTCCCAAAAAATTCATGTACTTCAACATAATAACATTTTGCAATTGGGTTGGACGTTCCTTCCAATTTACTATAATAAAACAAAGAATTTCAACATACAAATCTCCAGGCATGCTTTTCAACCAAACAGATGATCAAATATGGGGATAATAGCAGTCACAACATACTTGAATTTTTTTCTCGTCCCATAGCTGATGTCACATAAAATGACTCCCTCGTTTTTGAATTGGGCCCGAGTCACATTTATAAGTTGTATCAGATGTTGATGGTCAGGAACATTACAAGGAAAGCACCTTAAACCCCAAGTTTTTGATGGCAGAGGGAAATTAATACTTGACAAAGACTTGAATGTTGAACAACCAGCCAATGCAAGCAAGCCATATCTGGAAGAGACAAGCTATTCAAAAAATTGGGATAGATCTAGTTGGAAGCACCAATTAAGTCCAAGACCCGAAATTGATATTCAACTCGTTTTTTTTATGAATAAAGGATTTGATCCTCAAGAAAACTGTCAACAAGCTTCATCAATGTACATATTTTTTATTGGTCGGTGGCAAGCCAAATCGAAATCATTGTGGAAAATAATCTCAGTTGTATTTTGTAACCCATATTATTTGAATATAGAATAATTTCGATTCTTTTTTTAATAGTGTTTTCCAATCTCCGGTATTGCTTTTTATTTTATTTTCTACCTTTTTCCCCTGTGTCTCATTAAACATGGACAACAAGCTTTTCTTTCTGCTGCCCACTACTTCAATTTAAATAAAGGCTACTATGTTCATTACATTGAAGAATAATTTGTCATAGCCCATACTTATGTGGCGCTGACACTATACTTAAAGAAAGAAATTGGAGGACCCGTCCTGCTTTCATTCTTTGGGGCCCATAACTAGAATGAATTAATGACTTACAACAAGGAAACTCGAGTGTTGACACCATGTTCCTGTTCAATATATTGCATATATTGCAACTTCTTCTATTTTATAATATCCGTGCATATATACTAATATGAGTACTATTGGAATAAATATATAAAAAAAAATGGGAAAAACTTAGGCAATTATCTGGCCACCAGATCCTAGGTTTGCGGTGTTGAACAACCATTTTCCATGTTCAATCATATACATGTTGCAGCCAAAGATCTTTCATGATATGCAAATTATGATTTAACTAGTGATAAGTCACAGGGGGTTCAAAAATATTGGCATTAATAAAGGAACGACTGAAGCTGCCTTAATTACTTAAATTACACCAATTTTTTATTAAATTTAATTTAATTTAGATATTAATGTTTATGGAAATTCAGTGTTTTCTCATGTCATTGCAAGGAATACAAGATGAATATATGATAAGGAGTTTATCTCGTTGAAACCACAATGAAAATTCATGCTTCTTGTTGCGTTATATACATCTTGCAGTCAAAACTTTCATGGTTTCAATAGAATTTGCAAAGTTGGTGCTTACAAACTCGGCTATTTATTGTTTCGTTATATACATATTTCACTCAAGACATCTGTGATGTACAATTCCACCACGGGTTCCTCGTATACATTAACTTTGTTCAAAGTATCTATCGTTGCCTTCCATCCCCACCAACTTCACGTCCTTCCTGATATACATTAATTATGCTCTTAATAGTGACAACTGGACACTGGCACGAAAGAATTGGCGCCCGCTGCTCCACCATATACGAATTGACTATAGGACTTCGACAGTGTCCCCTCTTCCATGTTACGCATTATGCATTCAAATGTTCGAAACTATACAATTTGGCCGGCGGGGCCTTGCGTCCTCTGGGGAAACCTTGTGACCCTATTTTGGATCCTCGCATTCACGGGTTCACAAAAAATCCAAGTCCTAGTCATTGTTTCCTGTTCTGCCCATCCTCATACTTCTTTCCAGATATGCAACACCAAAGGTTTAATACTATAACGAAATCATGCACAAGTGTAAATAAAACATCATTAATAAGAAAAAGTTGGGACAACCAACCATCCCTACAGAACTTGTCCATAAACATGCAAAGAAGATCTTGCTTAGAGAAAGAAAGTCTCGGCAAGCATTTTCGTGTTTGATACTTGCACACTTTTTCGATTGCAGCTTCCTGGATTGACGGCCTTAAAATTGTGTTTCAAGTTTTCCGTGAATTGCAAACAACACCCAGAGTTCCACAATATATAATTTGTCCACATGAATGTATATAAACTCTTAATTCTCCTCTTTCCCACCCCTCTACTATCTCTTTGTGGTTGTATATTTAGTCGCAGCTATATAATCATGGCCTCATGGATTCACAAATTGGAAACTCTTTATCTATATATTCACACCATCATCCCGACCGACTATGGTCCCTTTTAATACTTAGTCAATTATGCCATCCCAGGGTCCTGGGTTTGCAGTATCTGACACCTATGTCCCCTGTTCTGTCATATACATCATGCACCCAAAGAAATTTTGTCATGTGCAATTTATGCCTTTTCTAGTGAGAAATCACTAGGGGTTCGAAAGGATTTGCATTAAAAAGAGAACAATAGATGTTCTTTTGTGAGATTCTTAGTTCTTTTCAGCCTCTCTTCTTTTCGAGTACTATTTCTTTATAGTTATATACTCAGTCACCTTTCTATGATTGTAGGTTCCAACGTTGGCATGTTGACATATATTCATCTCCATCTATATCCTCACATGACGAATCTGGCCGATCGTTGTTCCTTTTCATACTTAGTCAATTTAATGCTTGTGGTTTCTGGGTTGGTGCTTTCTAACTCTACTACTTCTTGTTCCATGATATACATCTTCCACTCAAAATTTCTATGATCTACAATTCCACTGCAGACTCCTTCGTCCTTTTTCCCTTTTTTTCTTCCTGTGTATTATCAGACTATAAAGTATGCAAATGAGATTTTATAGAGCATGTACGGATTCCACATTCCATACCTAGCCACTTTTTGGATCGCGGGTTCTCGGGCGAGGGAGCTCAAAATTGGGCCTCCATTGTTTCGTTCCCTACAAATACCATCTAGAATTATGCGATATACAAATTGACAAGCGGACCTATGGGATGGCTGGATCAACATTGCACTTCTATTGTTCTGTGTCCTCCAAACAACGCTCGCGGTTTCGCGATATACAAATTGACAGATGGACTCCAAGGCTGGCAAGGTCAATATTGTCATTATTTACAGATGGTAATCCCTATAAACTATCTAACAATATCTAAAAACATTATTTTCAATACTAAATTATCTCTTACTAGTGAGAATTGGACACACTGGTATGAAACAGTTGGCATCACACCCTCCACAATATACAAATTGACTACCAGATTCTGACTTTGCCTGCTCTTCCTTGTTACAGATTGTGCATTCAAATGTTCTGAGAAATACAATTTGAACGTTAGGGCCTTGAATCTTCTAAAGAGACCTTGTCATCCTGTTTTCTTCCTCCTGTTGCCAGGTTCATGAAATGACCAATTATTGGATACTGTTTCAGGTTGGCACTTTCGAATTGTGTTGGTTCTTGTTCTGTAATATACATCTTACACTCAAAATTTTCATTATCTACAATTCCATCGCGCACTCAGCCCTTTTTCCCTTTTCTTCTTCTCGTGTGTTATCGCCTTCTGGTTATATAATTAGTCTCCTTTCTATGATCGCAGGTTCCGGCATTGGCGGGTTGACATATCTTCATTTCCATCTATATCATCGCATGACGAATCCGACCGACCGTTTTTCCATTCCATACTTAGCCAATTTTATGGTCGCGCTTGATGGGTTGGCGCTTTTGAACTCTACTACTTCTTGTTCTGTGATATACATGTTGAACTCAAAACTTACGTCATCTACAATTCCACCATGGAATCCTCAAACTCACAAGATTCATTCTACCACAGTTTACAAATATTTTAAAGTATTTGTTGTTGCCTTCCATCCCCACTAACTTCCTATCATTCCTAATATACATTCATTATTCTCTTACTAGTGAAAACTGAACACAATGGTATGAAACAGTTGGCATCCGACCCTCCACAATAAACAAATTGACTACTGGGTTCACATCTTGTACTCAAAATTTCCATGATCTACAATTCCATCGCGGACTCCTTAGTCCTTTTACCCTTTTCTTCTTCCTGTGTATTATGGCTTTCTGGTTATATACTTAGTCGCCTTTCTATGATCATGGGTTCCAGCATTGGTGGGATGACATATGTTTATCTCCATATATATAATCACATGACGAATCTGATCGACTGTTGTTGCTTTCCATACTTAGCCAATTTTATGGCCACGGTTGTTGGGTTGGCAGTTTTGAATTATGTTGCTTCATGTTCTGTGATGTACATCTTGCACTCAAAACTTCCATGATCTACAATTCCACTGCAGACTCCTCGAACTCACAAGCTTCACTCTACCATGGTTCAGAAATTTTTCAAAGTATCTGTCACTACCTTCCATCCCCACTAACTACTTGTCCTTCCTAATATACATTGGTTATGCTCTTACTAGTGACTCTTTGTAGTGCAAACTGCACACACTGATACAAAATAGTTGGCATATGGCCCTCCGCAATATACAAATTGACTACCGGGTTCTGACATCGTCCCCTCTTCCATGTTACAGATTATGCATTCAAATGTTTTGAACGATACAATTTGACCATCAGGGCCTCATGTCTTTTGGGGAGATCTTGTCAGCCTAATTTGGATCCTCCTGTTGATGGGTTCATGAAATCTCCAATTCTTAGTCATTGTTTTGGGATGGCGCATTCGAAATCTACTGCTTCGTGTTCCATGATATACATATTGCACTCAAAATTTCTGTGATATACAATTCCACCACGGACTCCATAGTCCTTTTTCCCTTTTCTTCTTCCCATGTATTATCTCTTTGTGGTTATATACTTAGTCTCTTTTCTATGATCATGGGTTCCAGCGTTGGTTGGATGACATATATTCATCTCCATCTATATCCTCACATGATGAATTCGACTGACCGCTGTTCCTTTCCATACTTAGCCAATTTTATGGCCGTGGTTGTCGGGTTGGCACTTTTGAACTCTGTTGATTCTTGTTCCGTGATATACATATTGCACTCAAAATTTCCATGATTTACAATTCCACCATGGACTTCTTAGTCCTTTTTCCCTTTTCTTCTTCCCATGTATTATCTCTTTGTGGTTATATACTTAGTTTATTTTCTATGATCGTAGGTTCCAGCGTTGGCGGGCTGAAATATCTTCATCTCCATCTATATTTTCACATGGCGAATCCAACCGACCATTGTTCCTTTCCATACTTATCCAATTTTATGGCCGCGGTTGTCGGGTTGGCTCTTTCGAACTTTCTTTCTTCTTGTTTTGTGCTATACATCATGCACTCAAAAATTTTGTGATATACAATTCCACTGCAGACTCCTCGAACTCGCAAGGTTCACTCTACCATGGCTCACAAATGTTTCAAAGTATCTGTCGCTACCTTCCATCCCCACTAAATTATTGTCCTTCCTGATATACATTAGTTATGCTCTTTCTAGTGATATACAAATTTCCCTCTAGACTGTCCTATCATACCCTTTTCAGTGTTACACGTATTGCACTCAAAACGTTCGGAGACATATAATTTGACCCTCGCGCCCTCACCTCCAATAGTTGTACCTTGTAACCCTATTTTGATGCTTCTTTTTCCCATACCCGTGACCTCCATACTTTCTTAGTATGCAATTAGAAACCTTTCATGGTAACAGTTGATGATGCAGGAACCCTCAACATTGTCAATAATGAGTGAAACGCTCGAGGATATCTCCCATTATTACACATTAAACCAAGATCTACAAAGAGTTATATTGTCCCTTCTAATTGTTCACCTCAAACACGCGTCGTTGTGTTGGCCTGCTCAATAAATCTACAATGCTTAATCGCTCATTGTCATATCTTCCATGTTTTCATTTTTATGTATGTAATTACTAGTGTTTAATGTTAACAGCGCATGATGCAACAACGATCCAAATTGTCATTAATGAATGAAAGTCTCGAGGAGATATCCCATTCACACACATTGGACCAATATTTTTGCAAGGTTATGTTATCCCTTCCAACTTTTCATATCATTCATCATATGGAGAAAAAAACGTTCTTGTAGACTTATGGCAGCAGGTCGACAACAATTTTATGGAGATACAGTAAATATATTTGGACATCAGGACTAGAACTTCCAGTGATCCAGGACATACTTTTATTATTCATCCCATTCTACCCAAAGCAAAGTGATTTGGACCTCTGGAATTGCTCGTGCAAGTTGCGTCCCTGAGGTTTTTGACTGTAAGGAGGTGATCTCTTGGTGCGCCGAAAAATATATTCCAAGACAAAGAATTATTCCACTACGCGACCATTCTCCTATTTCTTTGTCACCTCAAGTCTTCCGCTCGATGTTAAAATTTTCGGAGCCAACATTAACGTTCAGGGGACAAGAATGAAAGCAGTTCCTAGAAAAACATGATAACAGGTTGGACATATTAGTCGAGTTCCTCAAAGACTCGACAAAAATTCCTGAAGATATCACAAAGTTGCAGGTAAGTTCCTTTAGAAATCCATTTAGGGAAATTTCTTGGATGTTTACAAGACTAACGGGACAGGCATCCACGACAAGCATTTCCCATATAACTATTTATATTTTGTACTTCACAGTCAAGGAACAACTCATTTTTTATTGGGGGAAGCTAATTTCCATTGAGATCAGTTCCCAGTTGTCATGATTCAAAGAATCGAATAAATTTTATATGTCATCCTACTTGATTTTCGCAATAGTGCATTGTTGTCTGTTTCCAAAACTTTCTCTTTCCAATAAAATAAATTGTGGGTTAGACCTAGTAACATTCTCGTACTAGGCCCCGTGGAGGCACAAGGCCTCCCATTGTTTTTATAAAGTTTTTAATGGCTTTGTCTTAGTTTTCAAATATTTATTATTAGGGAAGGATGCTCCGCAGATGTCTGGTTAGGCAACCAAGTTTTTGAATAGGAAGGGAACACTTGAACAAAACAAAAATCACAGTGTACTCATGGTATTTGGCTATAAGGAAAATCTTGCTTTCCTTCCATGCTACATCATGAATAAGATGTTTCTTGTAGAAATAGCAAGGCAATAAAACCACTGGTTTCATTTTTTCCATGACATGAAAAAAAAAACAGTTCATTCCTCTTCCCTAAAAGTCAGAGACTTCGTGTGTAGAAATGTCAAAACTTCTAGCGATTAAAAAATTCATAAAAAAAATGGGAGGCCTTGTGGTGAAAATCCTGCTTCTAGCGATTGCGACGCATAGACATTGCAAAGCATGACTGAATTGTACAAACAACAGGGAAAAGTATATGGTGAGAAGAGTGCCCAGTTCCCCGCCAACACTCCTAAGAGCATGAAATCATGGAGAATCGCTTCAATGTCCCACCCCAATAAGAAAGTAACCCATAAATATTCAAATGGAGGAGGAGATAATAACCCTCCTCGCATAAAAATTGATAGTTCTCACAAAATTCCACTAACGAAGACAAGAAAAAACAATGCAGGGCAGGCGAACGAGCTCGAAATTGAAAGTGGATAGGTACAACTTGAAATTGCAACTGATCACATGCACAAAATTGGGTCGTATGCAGTGGAAATAGCTGAGACCGATTTTTTTTACGAAGATAAATCCTTTGTATTCTAGAGCATTGTTTTTGACAGCCAATCTAAAAGTATGGTCATTGAAAAGAGAGATGTAACAAACAGGAAAGAGAAATATCGCATAGAGATTAACTTTAGGAAAATGAGGTCGTCCCAAATCTCCTTATTTCACCAAGTAACCGGTGATGCTCTTCATGATTCCATTAGAGGAATTGAAGCAGAAAATGCCAAACTGAAAGACCGCCTTAATGAATTAGAGCAGGCTTTCATTGCGGCCCCAGAATTTGCCAATCCTTTAGCAAAAAACATGCCTGCTACCACTGCATCCATGATGAAAGTATCCTCTACCCTCCTTGCGTTCTCTAGAGCCCTTGTAGAGAATAAAATCAAAAAAATAATGCAGCTAGTTACTGAAGTCTGGGAAACATTGCAAAATTTAGTTTCCTTCCGAAAGAAGGAAAATGATTTGCTCGAACATTTGGAGACGAATTTTAAAAATGATCAACAATTCTGTGAACAGGTGCTGACCCATTTTTCCAACCATGTCGTCAACACATCGGAACTGAAAAGAATACAAGAGAAACTCACCTCCCCAAAGAGGACCAAAAAAGTAAAAGCATGCTAGAAAAAGAAAGTTAAGAACCTGGAGCTCATTGTCGAATCATGTAAAAAAACCATATCAAAAAAGGAATATTTATTCACAAGACTAATCCAAATAGACTTAGCCAGAAGTACCAATGAGGTTCAAGACCTAAATTTAATTCTCAAATCCTTGTCAATGACCAAAGAAGCCTTCCATGAACAACTTGATATTTTAAAGGGGTTGTCTTTTGAAAATTTTTACGACATAGTTGAACATCATCTAGATGAGCTAGAGCGCTGGGTACTAGACTATGCGACACACAATGAGGAAATTGAACAGAGTATGCATAGTATTTCAATGGATCTAAGGAAATTAGAAAACGCCCTTTACGACATAGAAATCCAGGATGAAATCAACATGGCCCCCATGAGAAGCTACATCGAAGAATGGTTCCAATAGAGAATGGAAAACCTCGTCTAGGAAGGGCAACAACCGATCGACACGACTCCACTGACCATTGACGACAGCAACAAAAATGCATTGGCTTCATAGTAAGTCTATACTGGCAGATTGTTTTCTTTATCAATCCAGTTTAAGTCTGTATTGTCATCTTGTTTTCTTTATCAATCTAGTTATTACCTCTTTAAATAGAAAATTGTAGCCAAAGACTCATAAATTCCAATTTGTTCTTTTCAAGTCTTCCTCTCTACCGTCACACACTTCTTCTTTTGACATTCCTAATTTTTGTACTTATTTCTTTTTATGGTCTGTGGGAGCCCCAATCCTAGTCTATATGACAAACACATTTAAATTTCCATAAATATGTAACATACATTATTAATTTTTGATACATTTCAAAGAAAATTGAACTGGGAATGCCTTTATTGTATGCTAAATTTTGGGTGTCTAGGAACCTTTGTTGTTTGTTCCAAAGAAAATTAATTTGGGAATGCTACATTTTTTGTGTCTTATTGTATGCTAAATTGTTTTTGTCCAGGAGCCTTTGTTGATGTAACAAATATTACTACTTTCAAAGAAAACTAATTCGGTAATGCCTTTGTTGCATGACGTTGTTACTATTCTATTGTATGCTAAATTTTTGGTGTCCACGAACCTATAATTTGATAAATTTCAATTTTGTTTTGTGTCCAGAAGCCTTTCTTTTAAAGAAAACTAATTCGGAAATGCTAATTTTTTTGTGTTTTTGTCCACGAACCTATGTAACAGACGTTATTACTATTTTATTGTAAGATTTTAAATGTTGATGTAATTTCCAGAAATATGTAACAAACATTATTAATTTTTGATAAATTTCAAAGAAAACTGATTCGGGAATGCCTGTCTAGGAACCTTTGTTATTTGTTTCAAAGAAAACTAATTCGGGAATGCTAGATTTTTTGTCTTATTGTATGCTAAATTTTGTTTTCTTTGGGAACCTTTGTTGGTCTAAAAAACATTATTATTTTCTAAGAAAACTAATTCAAGAATGTCTTTCTTGCACGATGTTGTAACTATTCTATTGTATGCTAAATTTATGGTGTCCAGGAACCTATAATTTCACAAATTTCAATTTATTTTGTGTCTAGGAGCCCTTGTTTTAAAGAAAACTAATTAGGGAATGCTAACTTTTTTGTATTTTTGTCCACGAACCTATGTAACAAACGTTATTACTATTCTATTGTATGTTATATTTTTTGTGTCCAAGAACCTTTTAAATGTTCTTGCACGACGTTGTTACTATTCTATTGTGTGCTAAATTTATGGTGAACCTTTCTTGCAGGATGTTGTTACTAATCTATTGTATGCTACACTAATGGTGTCCAGGAACCTATAATTTGATAAATTTCAATTTCTTTTGTGTCCAGGAGCCCTTGTTTTAAAGAAAACTAATTTGGGAATGCTAATTTTTTTGTATTTTTGTCCACGAACCTATGTAACAGACGTTATTACTATTCTATTATATGCTAATTTTTTTGTGTCCAAGAAACTTTTAAATGTTGATTTAACAAAAGTTCTTACTAGGAACCTTATTATCTTATTATTATTGTACGCAATTTTTTTGTTTTTTCAGGCTCCTTTTAAATCTTTCCTGTACTATCAAACTTAGATACTAGGTTTTCTGTTTTTGTCGAACCTATGTAACAAATGTTATTACTATTCTATTGTATGCTAAAAAAAATTGTGTCCAAGAACCTTTTAAATGTTGATGTAATAAACGTTTCTACTAGGAACCTTATTATCTTATTATTATTGTACACATTTCTTTTTTGTCCAAACTACTTTTAAATCTTTCCTGTACTATCAAACTTAGATACTAGGAACCTTTGTTGATGCACCACACATTACTAAGTTTTGATAAATTTCAAATTAAACTAATTTAGGAATACTAAATTATACATGGATACCACATGTACTTCAACTTTCTACCCACGTGTCTATACTCGATCGCATTTATGCCCATTCCAACCTAGCAGGGACTACGTTGCCATGCAACACTTATTCCATTATGTATTGAGAATACCTTTCCGTAAGAAAAAAAAATAGAATAAGATACATTGACATTGAAGCTTATGATGGCCCTTGAGGGTTTGTTTAATGTGTGAGAAAAAAAGGGGGGGCGGGGGGGGACCAACAAATTTTTTTGTGTGTTAAATTATTAAAATCCTTGATGCGTGGGGAGGAGTGGAATAAAAATAATGTAATGGATAAAGGTCGGTTGTTACCTTTTGAATACGAATAGAATTTTAACAAGCTTTATTTGAAATAATTTTCTAAGATGTTTTATTCTTTGACTATTGGAATTAAGGGATATCCCTTAGAAGGGAACTCACATGTTCCTTGTAGATTAAATAGAATATAGAATAGTGCTCCAAGTCATATTGGGGGCATAGGTAATCCTACATTAATTAAATAATTTTTTGTTAATTCATTTATAAATAATATTATATTAATTGATTATTCATTGATAAGTTCTCAATCTAGCCAGGATATAAGTTGCTTCTTACATTGACTTTCAAACTCAATGGATCTATATTATCCATTATCTTGACTATCAATTTTTCATGTCCTTAATGACTTCCTTTTAAGGATTATAATTCTAAAAAACATTCAAGAATTCAACTTTTGTGCTAGGAGATAGATCCAGACCCTTTGACTATAAGGTAAGTGAATATGACCCACCACTCTTGACAACCAACTCATCAATCCACATAAGTTAGGAAGCATGAACTATAGAATTGATTATTTTAATTTAATGAGATTTATGTCGAGAGTACTCAAGGTCATCTCCACAATATTGTTAGTGTTAGTCCAGATTGTCACTAATCATTGAAATACTTCCACCGAGCCATTAATAATGATCCCCGCCAATTCCTTCCATATGCAATGGTATATCCATTCATCTATTTATTTTCCAAGCGAACTATTTAGTTCTATTGTCATTTAATTTTCAGGCATTGTTGTTGTATGCTTGGTTGAGTAATTAGATTGTCTTGTGCCATTAAAATAATGTTGATGTATGATTGATTGAGTAATTATATTCTCTTGTGCCATTAAAATAATGTTGATGTATGATTGTTTGAGTGATTAGATTCTCTTGCACCATTAACATAATTTTGATGTATGCTTGATTTATTAATTATATTACACTTGCGCCATGATTACTTGATAATTAAGATTGATTGTTGATCTAGATGGATTTCAACTTGATTGTATTAGTGGGATTTAGACACCTCCCTGTTCCTCAAACCAGTCGACAGCCCTGAGACCTTAAGTGGTCAAAATAAATCGGATGAATTCTAGGCTTGAGCGTTTCTTATGTGTCTTGGAGGTCCTAACCTTGCAGGATAGGTTGGGTGGGTAGTTTCTTTATGTTATGTTTATGTGATGAGTTTATCTTGCATCGTTATTTTATGATACTTGTCGATGATGTCTTGTTATTTATTGTGATGAAGTGTTGATTATGTATCGTTATTAATTATGTTAATTCTTTATTTCATGTCATCACTAATTAGGATGATGTGTTGATAGTGTTTCTATTAATTATGTTTTGATGATTTTATTTTCCCGACGCAAATAAAAAAACAAATTACCTTGTACATCGCTATTTGTTATTGTAACGGAAGGGACATTACAAAATATTGAAAAAGAACACATGGTATCTTTGTATGTTTCCAAAAACTAATACTAATGTCGTTGAGAAATTAAACAATGAAAGGTTAACATAGTATTTTTATTTTTATCCTTTTCTTTTGATATTTAATACAAAAAAATGGATATAAAAAAAAAATCAAATTTTGTACATATCATAAAATAAATCATAAATTAGGTATGGATTGACTACCAATTAAAAATTAAAAGAGTTTATTCCTCCTTGCATTATTTTTTATTGTTTTTACTGTSTTAATTTTGATCAAAATAGAAATAGTTATTTYCCCACGATGTCGAAGTCAAAATTCAAATTATACATTATTTTTATCACTTTTTCACTTAGTCATAAACTCATTATGAAATATAAGACTCAATATCATGGTTTTGATCACATCAAGATTAAATTATTTCAAAATGTTATTTGTTCTCATCCATGTTCTTCTCATCATGCTCTCATTGTTATTAACTATACATCGATACATATGAACATTAGGGATTTCATGTGTATTGACTTGATTTTAATGACTATTTTGCATGTTTTTGTTATAATGTTTTTTATGTATATTTTGAGTTTGTACAGTTGATGTTCTCTCTCTTTTTTTAATTTTCTTTTTTTTGTATTAAATTTCAGAACTTTTATGAGAAAACTACTAACTTCATTTTCAGAACTAGGAAAATCCTATTTTTCACTTTGTTGAGATGATTCTTCAACCTCTTCTTATTTTTCTTTGTAGTTAATGTTATCACTATAGAGAAACCCATTTCCTCAATTTCATGGCTAGCATTTTCATTGTATTTGTTTGACATCCCGTTATGTTATTGTTTTAGAGTTATTACATATTTACCATTGTTTGTTTCGTCATTTGAGTCCTAAACTTCCTCATTTTCTTGGGAGGAATGCTACCATGTGTCAGAGGGTATTCTTTAATTTCCTCCCCCATTGATTTACTTGAAACTCTATCCAACCAAGATATGAATTCTTGATTAAAAAATGTTTTAATGGTTATGCAATTAAATTAATAAATGTAGTTCCCTTTTTTATTTGACTTGATTTGAATACTATGTTATTATTGCTTGACGGAATTTTGGTTAGAAGAGATACTTTGTTGGTTAACCAACACACCATGGATGATGTGATCTAGACTTTTGATTTATTTTGTTGTACGCACAGAGGTAAACAAATTCTATTGATCTAGTGAAATATCATATTTACAAAAGGATTTTATTGTTGGCTTGCCACTAGGGAAAATAGAATAGTAACAAAGTAAGAGATCCTTAGTCCATAATTTTTGTCTCAAGTTCTTAAACAGAGTCTTAAAAACTGAAAATTAAAAAAGATGGCTTAAGGATATTTAACTATAGGCTCCCAACATTTCTCTTTCTAAGGAGTTCATAATTCAAAATAAAACAAAAATAAACTAGACGCTACTCAGATATTTGTCAGTCGTATTGATCGATGTTGAGTTTGTTTTGGGGCCGAATTTGACATACTTCTTGGAGCTAAACCATTTACTATTGTGCTTGATTAAGGAATTTGCAAGAGAAATTCATGCATCATCATATGGAGGTCATCCAATTGAAGCTACATAGTATTTTGAGCCTCCTCCCTGATCTACAAAATATGACCTAAAAGGATTCTAATATGCTAGTATAACTCCACATTCTTCCAATACTTTTTCTCTTGATATTGAGTCTCGTCACATCTGGAATCCAATGACTAACTTCTTTAGCTACCTCCTGATTCATGGTCATGGAGTGCTTCTTTATAATTGTTTCCTTCACCTCCTCCAAATGGCCTGGGAAGCATGGAGGACTGGAAAAAAATAAGCTTGTTTCTGTGTCAAAGGATTCATGTTGCACCCTTGATTATGGAACACCATTTCTTGACCAACGAAAAACATTCCCTACAGGCGAGTGACCATATCTACAGTATCCCCTTGGGTATCTTTGTCGGGGGGGGCATGGCTTCCCAGGTTCTCAAATGAATCAGGTGAATACCCCCTACTCTCAGTGGAAGGGTCTCGCACCCCCCTCAAACTCTATAAATTCCTTTGAGTCTCTAAGAGAACATTATCCCAAGACTAATATATTTTCCTACAATTGTTATTGGCCCAGAAATATTCGAGCCTAACACTGTGAATATTGTGAATCGTCTTAGCCATTGACCTGAGGGAAATGATACCCATAACATCATTCTTATCTTCGATATTCAATGTCATTAATCACCTCTTTTATGGATGGGATGTTGGCCTCCTTCTCCATGTTCCTTTGAGGAAGGATGCCATGTGATATCACTTACTTGAGAAAGAGTGTTTCCTCAACTTAAGGATATCCCACATTCCCATTCAATTCTCATACCTAGGTTGGGTTGCCTTTCCTGATTCCATATTTTCTCTACAATACTAACCCCTTCGACACCCTTTGTACCATTCTCGAGGGATGAAGAGTTCGTAGTACTACCTCCCATTACACCATACACATATGGTCTCTCGTTTCCATATTTACTTATTATTTATGTCACTTCGTTGAACCTTGGGTCTTATTGCTAGCTATTATTATTATTGCTTTCCTCTGAATCACATGTCCTGACATCCTCTAAAGTAAAATCCCCCTCGATTCCCATCCCCGACACCCTGTCCAAGTAATTCTAGTCTTTCAATGCTAATGCTTGACAGTTGGTAGCCCACTTGTCTTTGGAATTTTGGTCCCAAGATGCTTCCCACTTGTTTCCTTCTAGTTCCACCCCCTCATTGGTGAGCCAATCCGCTATATTTTTTTCTTCCCTCTACATGTGACTAGGAATAATGACCGGTATACAATGAATTAATTCTTCCACTCATTCTAGGTAAGACTCAAGGTGCCAAATATGAGCTATCTTTGCAACTGGTGATCCATGTTGTATCTTCTTCATCATGTTGATCATCAATAGAGAGTCCCCCTTGGATATAAATTTATTATATCTATTTTCCTTTGCTAAGTTAAGCCCTTCCTCCATAGCAAGTATTTTTGCAACATTATTTCTATTAGAGTTGAGCTTCCTCACATAAGTTCTAATGATCCCTCCTATATTGTTGTGGAAGATTCTTCCCATCCCAACCTTTCCTGGGTTTCCTTTCATGGCCCCATTGAAGTTGAGTTTAACAAACCCTTGGGGAGGTAGTGACTAGAGAGAGGGAGACAAGGCCTTATGGTGTAAAAAAATAGGTCGAACCAGGGTCGAGTGGCTACATCAATACATATGAACATTATGGATTTCATGTGTATTGGCTTGATTTTAATGATTATTTTCCATGTTTTTGTTACAATGTTTTTTATGTATATTTTGATTTTGTACAGTTGATGTTCTCTCTCTTTTTTTAATTTTCTTTTATTGTATTAAATTTCAGAACTTTTATGAGAAAACTACTAACTTCATTTTCAAAACTAGGAAAATCCTATTTTTCACTTTGTTGGGATGATTCTTCAACCTCTTCTTATTTTTCTTTGTAGTTAATGTTATCACTATAGAGAAACCCATTTTTTCAATTTCATGGCTAGCATTTTCATTGTATTTGTTTGACATCCCGTTATGTTATTGTTTTAGAGTTATTACATATTTACTATTGTTTTTTCCGTCATTTGAGTCCTCAACTTCCTCATTTTCTTGGGAGGAATGCTACCATGTGTCAGAGGGTATTGTTTAAATTTTTTCCCCATTGATTTACTTGAAACTCTATCCAACCAAGCTATGAATTCTTGATTAAAAAATGTTTTAATGGTTATGCATTTAAATTAATAAATGTAGTTCCCTCTTTTTATTTGACTTGAATTGAATACTATGTTATTATTGCTTAAGGGAATTTTGGTTAGAAGAGATACTTTGTTGGTTAACCAACACACCATGGATGATGTGATCTAGACTTTTGATTTGTCATGATTTCATTATTATTATGTTGTACGCATAGAGGGAAAAATTTTCTATTCATCTATTGAAATATCATATTTACAAAAAGACTTTATTGTTGGCTTGCCACTAGGGAAGCTAGAACAACAACAAAGAAAGAGATCCTTAGTCCATACTTTTTGTCTCAAGTTCTTAAACAGAGTCTTAAAAACTGAAAATTCAAAAAGATGGCTTAAGGATATTTAACTATAGGCTCCCTACATTTCTCTTTCTAAGGAGTTCATAATTCAAAATAAAACAAAGATAAACTAGACGCTACTTAGAGCTCTATCAGTCGTATTGATCGATGTTGAGTCTGATCTTGGGCCAAATTTGACAAACTTCTCGGAGCTTAACCATTTACTATTGTGGTTGATGAAGGAATCTGCAAGAGAAATTCATGCATCATCATATGGAGGTCATCCAATTGAAGCTACATAGTATTTTGAGCCTCCTACCTGGCCTACAAAATCTGACCCAAAAGGATTCTAATATGCTAATATAACTCCACATTCTTCCAATACTTTTTTTCTCGATCTTGAGTCTCATCGCATCTGGAATCCAATGACTAAATTCTTCAACTACCTCCTAATATATGGTCATGGAGTGCTTCTTTATAACTATTTTCTTCACCTCCTACAAATGGTCTTGGAAGCATGGAGGAATGGACGAAAATAAGCTTGTTTCTTCATCAAAGGATTCATGTTGCACCCTTGATTATGGAACACCATTTCTTGACTAACGAAAAACTTTCCCTACAGGTGAGTGACCATATCTACGGTATCCCCTTGAGTATCTTTGTCGAGGGGGGGGGATGGCTTCCTAGGTTCCCAAATGAAGCAGGTGACTACTGCCTACTCTTAGTGGAAGGGTCTCACCCCCCCTCAAACTCTATAAATTCCTTTGAGTCTCTAAGAGAACATCATCCCAAGACTGTTATATTTTCCTACAATTTTTATTGGCCCGCAAAGATTCAAGCCTAACACTGTGAATATTATGAATCATCTTAGCCATTAACCTGAGGGAAAGGATACCCATAACATCATTCTTACCTTTGATATTCAATGTAATTAATCATCTCTTTTATGGATGGCATGTTGGCCTCCTTCTCTATGTTCCTTAGAGGAAGGATGCCATGTGATATCACCTACTTGAGCAAGAGTGTTGCCTCAACTTAAGGATATCCCATATTCCCATTCAATTCTCATACCTAGGTTG